>JAHDVE020001123.1:0-75469 GCA_022606495.2 Halesus radiatus | reverse complement strand
CAAATAAAACCCTGAATATCCCGATAACACACACCTCACACGGTCAAAAACACTTTAAGTATTAAACAAAAAAACTTTAAAATTGCATGCCCACCACTCTGAAACAACTACTAACTCTAAATATAATATCTATAATTTATCTCAAAAAATATGTCACAGCCTGGATATTTTAATTCGACGATACGGCAAACAATATTCAACGTAAATGAATACTTAAAAAGAGCAATTGAAGAAAATATGCCTGAAGAAAACTGTAAAATGAACAATTAAAAAACCCTGTACTTGGAAAGGACGTTTTGAAATTTTTCCAGAGGAATAAGCTTCTGAATTAATAGGCAACTGTAAACTACACGTCTTTCCTGGAGAGCTATTCTGTTTCTTTTCAAGGAAAACTCCGTATCCTCTTCCTTAGACTTAAAACTCTTTTTTAAATGCTGTTCCCCATTAACAGTTTGTGGTTTCATTATCACAGAACTATTAAAAATTACAGTACATCACACATACTTAAAATGTGTACTTTATTATTATTTACAAATGAATAAAAAAAAAATACTTTGTATTCATTACTTCATTAATATACACAGATATGATATATATCATTAACATACACACATGTTTCAAAAGCGATGCTTTTCTTCATCGGGAATGTATAGAATACTACAATATAATTGTATTATTATTTATTTTACAGTTGAACTTTAGTATAATTTTTATAATTAAAATCGTACATTTCGAGCATTTGGCGTAGGTACTTTATAACCATCGCAAATTCGTTAATGTGGTTAATTTAATCACATTACTATGCACAAATGACTTACTGATAATGTTTATAGTCAATATTTAAGACAATGTTGTTTTTTTCTTTTGTTAAAACTACGCATATTTCTATATTTTTAAAGAACGTCATTCGCTGAATGACAGCTGTCATCCGAGAGAACCCGAGTCGCAGTTAAGCAATAAGTCTGTAAGTGTAAGCAAAATAATAAGGAAGGAACCAGAATAGGGCCTCCTGGTTCCCTGCTTTTAATCAGCTCATAGTCATCTCCTCGAAAATTTCCCCTACTGGGAAGCTATTGCTATGGTCCCACTGTCCCAAGCAGCTGTATTAACTAACTAACTTCCAATCACGCCGTTTCTCCGCAGGGGTAGGCAGAGAGGACGGATCGCCACACAATTCGATCTCGGCATACACTTGTCGCTTCATTCACATTCATACAATGCCTTATACATTCTCTTATGTTATTCCGACTTCCGACATGGCCTGACTAAAGTATTTGATTCACTTGATCGTGCCATGTCTTCCTCGGGCATCTCCGGCGTCTTATTCCATTCACATTCGCGTCATATATTCTCCTTACACTTCTTTATTTGTTCATTCGCTCTACAAGCGATACCACCTAAGCGTCCCGTTCTTAATCTTACTCATTACGCTTACGTCAGCCTTGCATTCTTTACGAATCTCAACATTTTTCACACGATGATACATGGTTTTACCACACATACGCCTTAGAGTTCTTATTTCTACAGCATTCAGTCTACTTTCATCCTTCCTCAGCCAGTTCCATGCCTCACTACCATGCATCAGGGTTGGTATCAGCACTCCATTGTGGACTGCTAACTTGGAGCAGCTGGATTCTTATGTGGTATTCAAAAACTATATATAACCTTCCACCAAACTCGGAATGCATGTACGTATTTAAGTTTTCGCGAATATTAATGAAGCGGGGATGTGTGTCAATACAGCATTGTATGAAGGTCCATTCACTCTGCCTACTGCACCGATAAAAGGCATTGTAGTTAGTTACCATAATTCGCTTACACTTTCTTAGAAATACGGCGATAATGCCAACACGTAGACGTGTCAAGAAAAACACTGTCAGACTATTATTATCGACGTAGAAGCTGCCAGACTAACGACGCATGTGCTGTCCTGGTTCGGATGCACCATACATTCAAAGGAAACGCAAACACTTGCACTAGCCGGTCGCTGCTTCGGTTGCACACAGAGACTGTACCGTATACTCGTACGATGCTGCACACTGCGTACAGTACATATAGGCCCGCTCGTGGGTGGCGGTGATACGATGACCGCATTTATTAAACCTACTCATTTCACAAATGATAATTGATATCTGCTCACTCGAATTCCTCACAGAGCTGTGATAATCATTAGCCGAGCTTAATATTAAAGCTCCGATGATGGTGACTCACACGCAAAAAGGATTTCATTCAAAATCAATTTCAGAAACATTTGTTATGTGATTGGTACCGCACTTTTGTCAGACTGAATAATTTTTAAAAGAGACAGCGAAGGAGAAAGTGTAAATGGCCCGCTCATTTGGAATAAACTTCCCCCAGCTATTACTAAGAACCAGAAATTGACTGAATTTAAACCGTCTTAAAAAATTAAATTATTTAAAATGTCCTAATGTCGATAAATTTAAATTTCTCTTCAATTTATTGTAAAAAGCCACTTTCTCAAGCCTCCGGTAGTTTTTTGATTTCGATTTTCTTCGTATTCTTTTTAATGTAAAGTCAGTTATTGCTGAACATAATCCGACTCCTGTGTTAAACTGTTGCTATTTTTGCAATATTATTGTGAATGTGTTATTTTTGTATAGCCGTGTATATACTGTATAATATTTTAAATTATGAATATGTACCTAAGGAGTACTGTAGGAGTAATATTAATAATATGTTAAGAATGTATAAATAGAACAAGAAAGGAGCACTGTAGGAATACCTCTGAATAGAGTTAGTTAATCATTATTTAATAGTGTATTATAGTAAAGCGCACTTGAAGTGAAATAACACAAAACTGCGCTATATAAATGTTTTGTTATTATTACAGCCTTGAAGCACCTGGCTGTTGAGATCTAATCACTACACATAACTAAAGGAATTACAAGAAACTTGTCGTTTCTAACGGGGGTCAGGGTGATATTTGGAGTTTATATTCCACTTTGGAACAAGTCCTAAAATGTTATGTTCGAAAATCAAATTTAAGGATGTTATTATTAAGTGCTGTAAGCCATTTTCAAACTGCGGTTAATCCGAATTGTAACGACATATTTATATGTCGAATTAAAATGTGACCACGCCGACTGCGGAAGGGCTTTCTCAACTAGATTCAAAGAACATATACAGTGTTATAAAAATAATAGCACTTTTTCAAAATTCGCAGAATATCTCTTACTGAATAATCACGTCCCGCTTGAAAACAAAACATATAAATAAGTCGTCACTATGTGGATTAACCGCCGTTTCAAAATGGCTTTGAAAGCCGAAACAGCTGTTACAATAATAAAAATTAAAAATACTTGCAGGAATTAAATAATAACTTTTTTAATTTTGTTTTACATTAAAATTTTAAAAATATATATATAATAATTAAATATAGTTCTACGAATTAAACACAAAAACAATTAATAAGTGTAAAATTATATTATATATATTAAAAAAACCTTAATCAATATATAGATCTACTAGGAAGGTTGTCAAATATTAAGCTACCTCTGACATTGACATAATTAGCAAGATTTTATTATCTGGTCAGAAGTAGGCCCGAAGAGCAGAACGTTAGCACGCACTCCTCGTTACGTAGATTACGTCTTATTATATGTATCCTGTACTGTTTGTACCACACTAACTAACAAACCATCACGCCGTTTCTCCGCAGGGGTAGGCATACACTTCTTGCTTCAATCGCATTCGTACAACGTCTCATACATTCTCTTCTGTTATTCCGACCTCTGACATGGTCCGATTTTATGTATTTTATATCGTGACATGTCTTCCTCGGGCGTCCCCGGCTTCTTCTTCCATTCACATTCACGTCATATATTCTTCTTACACTCCTTTCTTCGTTCGTTCGCTCGTCATGCCCAAACCGTCTTAAGGTCCCTTTCTTAATTTTACTCATTAAGCTTGCATCAACCTTGCATTCTTTACGAATCTCAATATTTTTCACACGATCATACACGATTTTACCACACATTCACCTCACATCAGAGATCTCGTTTCCAAAGCATTCAGTCTACTTTCATCCTTCCTCTGCCAGTTCCACGCCTCACTGCCATACGCGGGGTTGGTATCAGCACTCCATTGTGGACTGCTAGCTTCGCTTCTTTGGACAACTTTTTCTTAGAAATATACTCACCAAATATACAAACTCCCAGTATTCATCATTCAGAACTATATCGAACACTGTTTTCGTACTCTCTCTTTTAAACACCATGTCTAGACTTTCTTACATTCATCATTAGCTCATTCTTCATACACACTTCGTTCACCCTAGATACGTACCACGCACGTAATATAATATCCCGGTCTTAGCTATACGCAATAATTAACAGAACTCAGAATAATAAACTAAACAAACGTTGTTTATAGAAACAAGTAAAATGACTTCCATAAAGTTCAGTCAATCCATCAAACGACTGCAAGTCAATAACCCTTTGCGTTTGAACGATTTCTTCCGGTTTGTTGTAAGACATGTAACATTCCCTACACTTGTTTCTGGAAGGAAAGTCCTATATTTAACTCCCACAGCTCGGTTAAGCTTTGGGGATATTATAAAGCCATTGGAATTCCAATGTTTTGGACGCGAATAGATTTGAGAGCTTTCACAGCTAACCCGTGACATATTCAATAAATGCCATGTCACTCCGCAGCAAGCAACAAATGCCTTTTTGATTTATCCAATTAACCCGGCGAGAACAAGCTTGTAGCTGTTGGTTTTACGTGTTAAAAAACGCGTTGAATTATAAGCAACTATACCAGTATCACCAAACTGTTATTCAATGCGATGGTATGTTCATTTATTGTTATTTTATATGTTTAATGGTCACATAATGAAAATAATTACCTCAGTGAGCGGGTTTAAATATAAGATTGCTATCAGCAAGTGCCGCTAGCACATAAAGCACAGTTTACAATTCTTTGAAATAAATTAAATAAAAGCCCTACTGTAGTAATAGTCAGCCCGCTCACTGGGTAGAGAAGATTATCTCCACATGTATGTACCTCTAACCACAGTTTACACAATCATATTCATGAATTGAAGAAATACACACGTAAATTGCTTAGCTGGGCTAGCCGATTAGTGCTTACCTAAAGTCACTTATAGAATAATTTTTAAAAATTCACGCATCGGTGCGGAAATGGGGCCACAACCCACAACATTGAGAATAACTAAAAAATGTTAATATCTATTAAAAACTTGTTACGCTTTTTAAGGTCATTTTATAAATATTCTCCAGTCCTAAAAATTATAAGTATTTCAAATAAATACCAACTCTTATTGTACCACCAATCTTCTAATAAATGTAACATCAATAGAAAAGGAGGATAAAATAGCAACTGTAAAAATAACATCATTATGCTTTAATTTTCTAATAAAACTGTGTTCATTTGAAGCGACTTGCCAACTGCAGGTAAGTATGTTTTTCTGTAACTGTTTGTACATAATTAAATAAAGAATGGGAAATAATATTTGTACAGAGCCCTTGAGGTGATTTTTCACAAAAACGGCGCTTTACAAATCATCCAATTATTATTATTATTATTATTAATAATTGACACAGGAAGAGGGAGAAATATTCCCTGGCACTATACACAAAAAATTTACAATGCGATGTACATAAATAATTATATTACAATTTCAGTTAAACCTTGAGTAGAATTTTTTTAAATCTGTTCTCCAGTCCAAAATTCGAAAAAATTAAAAAAAAAATACCATCTCTTCTTTAGCCAATAACCTTCTAATAAATATCAAACATCAATAACAAATAAGAATTAAATTGTAACTGCAATATCATGCGACGTGCAGTGTTTTCTGATATTGTGTCCTGTGCGTGCAAATTACAACTTTAAAATATAATGAGTTAAACAAGTCAGTGTGTTTTTGTATCTGTTTGTACATAATAAGATAAAACCCGGCTACTGCCATTTGTACAGTGCCCTTGAGGTAATCTTTTTTATAAGAACGGCGCTATATAAATCATCCAATGCAATTACTTATTCCGATTTTTTTATGTATCGCATTTTTTTTATTATTTCAGTTCTCACGTACTATTTATGTAAAAGCTCTCTGGACGTTAAAATAAATTAATAAAATTAATCCAAAAGTGTAACAAATAAACAAAGAGTAATATTCAACTTCTCGATTAAATCAACAGATGTCGCTCAAAAATAATCGTTTTGACGTCAGTGACACTATATTTCATTTAAAAGATAATAAAACATTTTTATTATTATTAAATATTGTCCTGGTGATGGAAGGGTACTTCTGAAACCGGTCGATCACAATATGAAAATAAAGTGGTTTAAAAAAAAAATTATGTGTTTATTTTATAGATACATTATATTTTCATTCATTAGAAAGTCAAGTCCAGTATTCAGGATACACTTTAGGACAAAACATATTATTATATTGTACTTATGAATATTCTAAGAATGAGCTGCTCGGTCCACACTCCACATTCCTCTCCCGGGAGCTCTGGAATCGAACACGTGTTTCTTGGAACGACTGCCCCGGTCTGCCGAGCCGAGACAGGGTCCGAGCCCAATTCCAGCTGCGATCCAGGTCCTGAAAGAGGAGGCTGTATAAATTATCCACTGATCGAATCTCCTTGCGTCCTTTGCGACCGACTTTTTGCTGCAGACCTTTAATGGGGACGATTCCTGATCGTACTTGAAACTATTGTTAAATTCGTGCGTTATAAGTTAGAAAAAAAAATTCAAGTTGGATATGAACATTCAGTCCGACAATAAAAATGAAAAATAATTGATATTTTCCTATTCGCTATTTATGGCACTGAGTCCTGGAACTGGCAGAGGAAGGGTGCAAGTAGACTGAATGCTGTAGAAATGAGACCTCTGAAGGCGAATGTGCATTAAAACCATGTATGGTCGTTTGAAATATGTTGAAATTTGCAAATAATCCAAGGCTGATATAAGCGTAATGAGTAAGATTAAGAAAGGGAAGCTTAGATAGTTTGGGTATGTAGAACGAATGAACGAAGATAGGGGTGTAAGGAGAATACACGACCCGAATGTGAATGGAAGAAGAAGATATGGTAAGATCAAGCGAAGTACGTGAGCCGGGCCGTGTCAGAAATCAGGATAACCGAGAAGAATGTATAAATGTGAATGAAGTAAGAGAAGTGACCAAGACCGAGTTGTTTGGCAGTCCGTCCTCTCTGCCTATCCCTACGGGGAAACGGCATGGTTAGATAGTTATTTATGCCTACTCACGTTAGATTTCCCTTTAAGTAATTTTTCACAAAAACGGCGCTACACAAATAATAGAATTATTAGTATTATTGTTACATTATAATGTAATTTATATTTCCTTCCTGACTCATTCAAGCAAATGTCATACATAATTGCAAATGGAGCTTGACAAATTAAAGAGTGCGCCTGGCCATTAGTGTACTGCGCGGCTTTCTCGAAGTTATTCGGAAATCCAGAACGGCGATTGGTGATTTTTTACCAGTTGACCCCGCCTCCTACCAAAATCGGTTTCTGCGCATCGACCATCAGACGCATTCGCTTGTTTGCCAAGTTCTACCAGAGTACGATCTGCTGGGCACATGTAGTGCCGTATATATTATGTATATGTACAAAAAGAGGCCATTACGTTTGTTATATGTTAATCAAATATTCAAAAGAAAAAACATCGAAAAATGAAGCTGGGTCGTACAAAGAGATTTAGAAAAATGAAGCTGGGTCGTACAAAGAGATTTAGAAAAATGAATGCTTTTAATAGTTAAGCAAGCAATAATAATATTTATGGCACTTAAACCAATATTAGTATAATAAATGTTTTATGTAAATACGCCTATCCGTTAATTGTTTTTCATAAGTAAAATACACAATAAGATCATTTCAATATTGATAGGTTCTCTAATTTAAACATTTTATAAAAAAAACACTTTTAACACATGATGCTTTTCATTAGCAATAGGCAGCCCGCTCACTGGATAGAGAAGATTATCTCTACATGTATGCACCTCTAAGCACAGTTGGCACGGGAAGAGGGAGAAATGTTCTCTGGCACTGTACAAAAAATTAATTAACAAAAAGAGTTATTTATGGGTTATATACTTTAAACGGAATCAAGAATTGGGTCCTGCGCTGAATTCTCCTTTGCCTTAGCCGTTATAGTTCAAGGTTACCCACATAAATTCAAACAATGCCCTGTACCGCATTACTTAGTGATGAGAGAAATTTAAAAATATCAAGTTCAACTTCATATTATAACTTGTTTCTTGAATAAACGGGAACCAACAGAATAATAATAATTGGATTACTTCTATAACGCCGTTTTCGTGGGAAAATCGCCACAAGGGCGCTTTACAAACGATTTGTATAACATATCACACGTACCTACTAAAATTTATTGCTAAAAGTTTACAAGTCAGATTTATAACTACTGAAAACCAAGACTTATGGCTAGGGATTAACTACTGAGACTTATAATTAGCGACTTACATCTATAGCTTATAACTAGTGATAACGTTATTAAATACGTTTTACGTGACTATCCAGAACTGATCACCAAACACGGGCGAATACAGGAAACTCCATTAACCCAGAACTGGACGCGGTTGGGGCTAAGAAAAAGTTGTCCAAAGAAGCGAAGCTAGCAGTCCCCAATGGAGTGCTGATACCAACACTGATGTATAGCAGTGAAGCATGGAATTGGCAGAGGAAGGATGAAAGTAAACTGAATGCCGTAGAAATGAGATCTCTGAGGCGAATGTGTGGTAAAACCATGTATGATCGTGTGAAAAATGTTGAGATTCGTAAAGAATGCAAGGATGATGTAAGCGTAATGAGTAAGATGACGCAAATTTGAATCGAAAAAGAAGCCGGAGACTTCCGAGGAAGACATGGCACGATCAAGTGAATCAAATACTTGACTCGGGCCATGTCAGAAGTCAGAATAACAGAAAAGAATGTATAAATGTGAATGAAACAAGAAGTGTATGCCATGATCGAGTTGTTTGGCGGTTCGTCCTATCTGCCTACCCCTGAGGGGGAAACGGCGTAATGGTTAGTTAGTTAGTTAGTTAGGTAGTTAGTCACTTGTGCGATATTCGAGCTGAATTTATTGGATCATAAAAACATCGAACGCATTCAAACCGAAGAAGCCCATTGGTTGAAGAAGCGGAAGTGAAAACTGCACGGAACGAGCTTTATGGGCCCACAAAGTTAAATAGTCGTAATAATCAAATATGCGGGAACGTAAATACCCAGTGCTCGCATCGACAACCTGACCAACCGGAACGTAGAATTCTAAATTTGATAGTTTATTGATGAAACCCTAACTGGATACCTCCTACCAAGGAATATGCCTGTAAATGACACGCAAAATCAGGTCACTTCGAATTTGAATCGATTTAACAGTTATAGCGTGTACGTTTCATGATTTGTTTAAATGTCACCGTAGAAACATATTTTCTTCGCGGCCGAAGTAGAAATTTTTAAATAATATCACCAACATGAACACCGATATGGACACCTTTATACCAAGCCCATATTGAAAGAATCGAAAGCATTAGACGAAAATTATAAATTAATTTACACTTTGCAAATAATACCGAATCCTTAAAATTCCAAAACTTCGTCGCGCTTCAAACGCAACGCTTAATATTCGATCAAATCTTCAGAGATTCAGTAAATAAACACAATGTAATACGTCTTCCAGGGGGTCATAAACCAACCCGAAAGTAATTTTTAAAAACATAACAGTAAACAGTACCGTCAGAAATAAAACATATTTCAAGTCATAAATAAAAACAATATTAGAAAGCAGGGGACTCACTCCCGACTTCGACGCTATATATACCATAGATTTAGTATTCACTGTGCCAGTCTGACGATGCCGTGATAGGGTGAAATCGTTCCGGTCGAAAATAAATAAGTGGAAAAAGTTACAAAGGTTTTTTAATCAAAAAAATTCATTTCACTAACTAAGTCATAGTTTTAATTTGCATAAGTAAAGAATATCTGTTATTTTCTTATTATTTTAGGTTAGGTTAGTTAGTGTAAAGCGCACTTGGGGTGAATCTTCACAAAACTGCGCTATAGAAATAAAGTTTTATTATTATTATTAACTGGCAGCCTTTATGGCTCTTAATTGGATCTTTATTAAACAAATCGTTTATTCTGGCGCCAATTCATAATTCTAGCTCTTGAACACTTATCGTTAAAGCAATACTATCATAACAGGATCTCCTGGTGGGGTGTTTACGAAACGTCATGGCATATTATTACTGCATTTGAATCTTAATTTGGTTCTCTGTCATTAGATGATCACCATAATATAAACTATTCACGGTACACATTCATTCTAACTCTAATAATAATAATAATAATAATAATTGGATGTTTTTGTGAAAAATCACCTCAAGGACGCTGTACAAATATTTCTTAACTAATTATGTACAGATACAGAAAAACATACTTAACTGCAGCTGGCAGGTCGCTTCAGATGAACACAGTTTTATTAGAAAATTTAAGTATAGAGATGATAGTTTTACAGTTGCTATTTGTTGCTCCTTTTCTATTGATGTTACATTTATTAGAAGATTGGTGGCACAAGAAGAGTTGGTATTTATTGAAATACTTTATTTTTATAATATTTATAAAATGAATTTTAGGACTGGAAAATATCTATAAAATGACCCTAAAAAGAGTAAGACGCTTTTAATAGGTATTAATATTTATTTATTGCTTATATTTTCCTTGCATCTAACTACAAAACGTACAGCAGTAAATGTAAACAAACTGATAAGTGTACTATAATCAACTCTTCTTCCGAAATTAAATATCTCGATGTGATCATTGATCTAAACTTAAAATGGAATAGACACATCACGGAGCTAGTAAAGAGAATAAGGAAATATATATTCGTTAGGCTAAGAAATATTTATTTACGGCGTTATTGGTTGGGGGGGGTCTTTTAAAAATAATTTAAATTCAGTAAAAGTTTCACAAAGAATCATCATAAAAGTAATACTTTAAAAAAATCCACCCTCTCAACGAAATCACTTTTCACACTATTTCTGGTAGCAAATTTTGAAGATATATTTCAGCAAAATGTGTGAAGAATAAAATCTTAAAGAAAATATTACGAACTTATGAGAAATGGAAATCAATTCATAACACCTCATTTTAAAACGATTCAAATGCAAAATCATTATATTTATCAAGCCATAGAACATTACAATAATCTCCCCATTGAAATGCACTGTATTAATGACCGATCAAAACACAAATAAATAAAAATTATACTCTTCTATAAACTAAAACTTACATAGAAGCAAATTAAATATTATATAACCACCAAATTAAGAATCGTGGCTCTCTTATCAGACACCTCTTTTCTAATAAGGTATACACGACCAAGAATACCCCTTAATTAATTTTTAAAATACTTGTAATGCAACTTATAAGAATTAAAAATAGCAAAAAATTTAAAAAAAAGTATATCTACTTAAGCTAATAAAACATTCCTGAAAATTAAACTTACGCTGCTAACAAAATGTATTCTGAAATAATAACATGATTCTGTTGCATTTCTATCGTACGCACCAAATAACGAATGTTTTGAAATACACCATGTGCATAATGCAATAACCTAAATGCAGGACCGAAATAACTCCGTACGACAGTCATGCCGCAGTTTGTGCATTCGTATTATCAAATCCTGCATTCTCTACATGAAACTGCATAACAATCTTACTGTAAGATTCTGTGATTTTTTTCTTTTTTTTTACCAAAGTTTTTAACATAAAATAGATAATAATATATGCACTTTTTATGTATGATTGTTTAAATTATAATTGTAAGAAATGGGAACCCACGTGGGTGCTGCCTGTGGGTAATAAGAGAAATTCAAGTATTATGTAAAACAGAATATTAATTATTTAAGTATTGTGACCGCAAGAAAGTATATGTACATTACCGAAATTTTAATGTTAGTAAGCAGACATTTTTTGTTTGATTTTGTGCATTTTGAAGTTAATAGTCATAATTTGAGTCAAAGTAAGCAGTTAGAAATAACAAAGATTTTATGGAAATAATTTATCAACATCTAGATCATTCAGCCATAATTTTAGTCAAAGTAAGCAGGTAGAAATAACAAAGATTTTATGGAAATAATTTATCAACATCTAGATCATTCAGCCATAATTTTAGTCAAAGTAAGCAGGTAGAAATAACAAAGATTTTATGGAAATAATTTATCAACATCTAGATCATTCAGTCATAATTTTAGTCAAAGTAAGCAGGTAGAAATAACAAAGATTTTATGGAAATAATTTATCATCATCTAGATCATTCAGCCATAATTTTAGTCAAAGTAAGCCGGTAGAAATAACAAAGATTTTATAGAAATAATTTATCAACATCTAGATCATTCAGCCATAATTTTAGTCAAAGTAAGCAGGTAGAAATAACAAAGATTTTATAGAAATAATTTATTAACATCTAGATCATTCAGCCATAATTTTAGTCAAAGTAAGCCGGTAGAAATAACAAAGATTTTATAGAAATAATTTATCAACATCTAGATCATTCAGCCATAATTAATGTGTTTCCATCAATTTAGAGTTAATTTGAGAATAATAAAATACTCTATCACCCATTTTACTTATTAGCTAGCCGTTAGTACCTACCTAAAGTAATTAACGGAAAAAATTGAATCTTTTTATAGTCCGCGACATTGTAAATAACTACAAATATTTGCAACTGTAAATAATTATTTTCGAAAATTTCAAATAAAATAATGTTTCAAATAATTACCTACTCTTTTTTTGCCAATAACCTTCTAATAAATATAATAACATGTCTTTGAATAATTTATAGAGGCTTAATAAATAAATTGACGGCCTCCATGGTCGAGGGGTAAGGCTCTCGACTACGAATCCGAAGGTCGCGGGTTCAAATCCCGGCGTGCCCTAGTACATTTTATTTAATTAATTTGTGTTGTTTCACCATTAATTGAATAAAAATAATATATAGTATATTTTCGCACGTTCCAGAGTGGAAGATACTCTCAGTATCGCCCTGGTGAAAGACCACCATTCAGAAATGAAACATTTCTAGAAATGGCTTTTAGCCGTGTTTGGTGACCAGATCTGAATAGCCAGGTATTTCCCCACCTCCCTCTTCCCCTTCTCCTTCCCCTCCCCAATACCTTCAGCCTCACAAGATTCCCCAATTGGGAATGCCATAGTTTCACTGGTTCCAGACGGTTGGGAGCAGTTGGGACTCTTGTGCGGTAATCATATAAAAAAAAAAGAATTAAAAATTACTTTGTAATCATCACTTTAATAATATATACATATTAACATGTTTCGAAAGCGAAGCTTTCCTCATCGGGAATATACAGGGATATGAGAGTGTTTATTAAAAAAAACTTAAGGAAATTATGTTTTGCAACGAACTAGCTGACTAACGGGACTTGCTCTTTTTTGGTAATAAGTTATGATGTCGTGAATTCTTGTTTGTGGTTTTGGTGCCATAATTGATTTGACAGCGAAAGTGATTCCTTGTGCAACATTCAATTGAAAATTTTATTTCATTCCATGTATTTCTGTTTTCAAAACATATCAAAATAATAAAGTTCTTAATTAGGCACCTACTATGTTTTCCATTTTGAAAATATTCTACCCAAACAAACCTTATTTTTTGAATATGTAATCCGCGGCTAACCAGACTGGTACATCTATGGGCTAACTAACCTCAATACAATATTGTATTTTGAAAACTTTATAGCAACAGTTTTACGCGTTGGATTTCATTCATACTACTCTCTCGGTACTAATAAGAAAAAAACTATGCTATTTTTCAGCGAAACCGGTCGAGTAATTTTAGATAAAATTGAGGACAGACAGACAGACAAACGTTCATTTTAATATACATAGATTTTTTTAGCCCATAAATAAAGTCTGTTTTCACGGTATTTGCGAGATAAGAGTGTTCCTGATTGCATATTAGTTTCCGCCGGAGTGTGAGTGTGTTTGATTCCTTGGATGCGGTCTATTTCGGTCCGTGACAGACTAGTTCCGGAGAACTGTCGTTAAAGAGTGTTCGTAAACATAAGACGGTCATATAGACAAACAGGGGTGAGAGAACTGTTTTAAAAAGTCAGCACTAATATTGCTAAAAGCTCAACGGTCAGACCTCATGTATATTCGATATTAAAAGAAACCGCAGAACACGAATCCCAGCCACAAAAATACTCCTCCGAAATTATTTGCTGAAAACACAGTTTTTTTTAAAACCATTACACACGCCACTGAACATCCGATACCGATATCGATTTCGAGTCTGCAGACCAGTAGCGTAATAATAATAATAATAATTCTTCAATGACTTGTATAGCACCGTTTTTGTGAAAAATCGCCTCACAGGCGTTGTACAAATACTATTTGCTAGGATTTATCCTATTATGCACAAACAGTATCTTATTATGAACAAACAGTATATTATTATGTACAAACAGTATCTTATTATGTATAAACAGTATCTTATTATGTACAACAGATACAAAAACATACTTACCTGGTAGGTCACTCCAGATTAAAATGTTCAATTACAAAGTTTTCGCTTGAGAAGATATGATTTTGCACGCACAAGACACAATATTAGAAAACACTGCACATTGCATGATATTGCAGTTACTGTTTAAATCCTATTTGTCATTGATATTATATTTATTAGAAGGTTATTGTCAAAACAAGAGTAGGTAATTATTTGAAACATTATTTTATTTCAGATTTTCGAATATAATTATTTAGAACTGCAAATATTTATAATTATTTACAATGTCGGGGACCATGAAAAGTTTCAATTTTTTCTGTTAATTACTTTAGGTAGGTACTAACGGCTAACTTCGCTATGACTGGGTATGACTTTCCGAGGAAATGAGTTTTGCTTTGAATTCTGTCTTTAATCAATGTTAGATCGTATGGCAGTTTATTCCAGGCTTTAGGGTCTGACACACTGAAAGCTCGCTCACCAAACTTAGTATCTGGTGTGCGCTTTGGTTCCTTCAGCCTTCCGATAGCCGATGATGTAGCTGATCTAAGAGTTGACTATCGTGAATTGTAATTTTCAGGTATGTTTAGTTCCGATAGGTAAGCCGGGGCCATCCCGTGAAGTGATTTAAATACCATCCATCAGAACTTGAACATGATTCTGTCAGGGCATTTAAGCCAGTGAAGATTTTTGAGATGCTCTGGAATATGAGAGTATCGTACATTGCTCTATGACCAAAGGCAGGCTGTCCCCAGATTTTCAAGTTAGGGTATGAATTGGACGTAGTTATGCAGAAAGCGTCCAACCTCAGAAATATGAAACTGCGAAAAGGGTGTTTTAACATTTGATACAAAGCATGTTATTTTATTAGTGGAGTGAAAGCGAATTTTAGAAAAATCTATTGCATTTCTGGCTTTTCTTTTTTTAGCATATAAAAATATCGAGGGTATCTAAAACATGAATGTCGATTTTGGCAACTTGTGGGTTGCACGCTTTCTGCATTACTGCATCCTATTGTGCATTGAAAATGGCTATTTATTTTCATCTTCTGCTGATTATAATGGCCGACTGAATAAATTAGCGTACGATATCTTACGTGTTTCTTAGTAATCTGTCGCATATTTTTATTATTTATGGTTCGTCATTTTTCCTAGGGTAGGCACAGCTTTTCACACTTTATAGACTGCACACCAGACAGGCCAATGAAATGGATTATCTGTTATCGAAAAGTTATGTATGAGGCGTTGTATGAATGTGAATGAAGCAAGAAGTGTATGTCAAGATCGAGTTGTTTGGCGGTCCGTCCTCTCTGCCCACCCTTGAGGAGAAACGGCGTGATGGTTAGTTAGTTAGTTAGTTAGTTAGTTAGTTAGTTAGAAAGGTAAGGTAGAAATGAGCTCAAACAGCCATAAGTGACGCCAGGAGCGTTTTGGAAAGTCAAATTTTTAGAAATGTTTTGTATGCACTGCCTTTAAACAGCGGTTTACACAAAACATTTCTTTTTAATTTTATTAGTAATGACACCACCAAGTAATTTTACATTTATTGAATTATTTTTTTTTAATTAAAAAAATTTCGAATTACAATATTTTTCACTAGGGATCCTTTGGTGGTAACCCTGATTGGTAAACAGAATATAATGAAAACGTTTGAATTTAGAAAAGGCAATGGCGCCATTACATCACCTTCCCGCGCCCGCGACATCCGACCAATCAACACTCCTCTTCGTATCAACTAACTGCAATCATAATAATAATAATTGGATAATTTCCATAGCGCCGTTTTTGGTGAAAAATCATCTCCAGGGCGCTCTACACATATTACTTCCTATTCTCAATGTGTACAAATTTACAGAAACATACGTAAACTTCAGATTTGGGTTCGGTTTCTTATATAAATCTACAATTTTATTCCGAACTTGATGAAATTTTGCACACATGACCTTCAAAACAAGATGACCCATATCCTTTTCCCACCCCTTAAAGTACAATTTGGTCTTTTGATGAAATTTTGCACACTTGACGTTCAAAATAAAAAAGAAAATTAGTGGTTAGGTGTAGGGGTAGGGGAAACGCATCACAACCTCAAAACTTTACTTCAAACCATTCATAACCCCGGGTAAAACCAAGTACTTCAGCTAGTTAACATATATACTATTTTGTTTGGAAGTTTTAATTTACCATGTACTTTTGCTATTTTTGGTTTAATAAATTCGCTACCGGTTTCGACACAACCGTGCCATTAACTAGCGTTCTTAAAACTAACTTAAATTAAATAAGTACAGGAACAAAATTAGTCACCATTAGGTGAGGGTAAAGGGAGTGGTGATTTGGAGGGGGGGTGGGCGGTGGGAGGAGTCAAAGTTAATAGGAAACATGGTTAGCAAAGGTGATTTACAGGGCGCTATTATCGTGTTTACTAAATTGATTTTAGATTTAATTTTTTTGTTAATTTCTAAAGTTTCTAAGGAGCACAATTTAAAATATCTATCAATATTTGAATGTTTAAAGTTAGTTTTTTTCTCTATTGAAGCTATGGCCTGTCTCTAATAAATGATTAGCAAACTCGGAATAGTTGTTATTTCTTAAACAGAGTTCATGTTCTCTGATTCTAGTTTTAAAATTTCTAGTAATAACTTGAAGTATGATATCGGTGTAAATGGCGTAAATTGAACTGGTCTCATTAGCTAAGATGGTTAAGCGGGTTACCCCGGATAGGTAGAGGTCCTGGGTTCGAGTCCCAGATGCGACTGAAATCTTTTTAATTTCTGTTGTTTTTTCGGTTTCGTGGTTCATTTGAGATGTGTTAATATTATCTTCTTCAATGATTAAATATTACAATGAGGTTTACAAACTTCAACAAGTTATAAAAAAAAAATTGAGTATTATACATTACTTTATAAAATGCTTCGACTCTCCAAATAGGAAGAATTTTCCGTTTTAAGACAGCCAAATTTCAAATTTATCTAATTGTAAACCGATTTATTTGTATGTAAAATTTTAAATCCTTCATTTATGTCAAAAGAATGAATTGTGTCCATAATACGGTTGGCAAATAATATTCTTTGGGGGGCTTTACCTAAATCGAAATTCCCGAGAGGTTAATGCAGTGCTTAATAAAATATATTTTAATACTGGAGTTAAGGAACACCTAAGGCGTTTAAGTAATAATAATTATTCTGAATTTGCCAATCATATTTTGGAAACAAATCATTATTTAGACATAAATGAAGGTTTTAAAATGTTTACATAAAAACCACATATTTATTTTTTTATAAACAATAATTATTAGCCTGAAACACTCATCCAAATTGAAAAAAAACCTTCCGAGAAAAGATAAATGTCGCCGACAGGACTCGAACCTGCACCCTTCTGATTGCCGGTCAGATGCTCTGCCGTTGAGCTACGTCGGCTTATCGCAGACCCGCCAAGTTAATCAATATATACTAGTGTTTCATTCAATAATTACTGTTTTTATTATCTGACCGACAATCAGAAGGGTGCAGGTTCGAGTCCTGTCGGCGACATTTATCTTTTCTCGGAAGGTTTTTTTCAATTTGGATGAGTGTTTCAGGCTAATAATTATTGTTTATAAAAATAATTGTTACCCTTTGCGCTATGCACAAAAATCTTGTCTTAAAAAACTTTAGTTTATCAATTAATATTTATTTTTTAATTACCCAAACCTTGAAGTTGAAATATAGAAGTGGCTGAAACCCCTAGTCGCCTCAGCACAGGATCTCCAAGTGAGGAGGACAATAAAAAAATCTATAATATACATATATTTCTTATAATGTCAAAATTATATAGAAATTAATTTAAAAAAGGAAGTAAAAAGCCGTTTTTGTCTTTCTAACACAGTTTAAATCATATACAGTAGGTTATGGTTTATAATTAGATAAATTTGAAATTTTAGAAATTAAAAATGCTGTTAATATTCAATTAAATATTATTATTAATAAAATAAAAATTGAATAGTTATTTCTTAAATTTATTTTCACATTAATACATTTATAATATAATTAACATAAATTTTACTATAATAATTTCACCATTTTATTTTTTCTACCTAGCAATTTTTTATTATTTTTGTTTATATAAATAATATTTTATTTTATTATTTTTACATTTTTAATTAATTACAATCGTTACTTATTTTTAATTTTAGTTTTTAATCTTTGCTCTATTTTCTTATTATTTTTAGTAGGTTAAGTGTTTATCCTGATAAGGGGAGATTTGCTCCTGAAACATGTACTCGTAGATACTTGCGTATTAAATACAGTGGTTTTAAACAAAGTAATTATCATTGATTTAAGGTATATTGATATTTAATAATTTCTGAATCATCTTCAACTAACAACGTTAACGAGATCTCGTCCATTGTCTTCAACTTTGTATAAATTCATGTGCGTTTAGTTTTGATTAGGTGCATGTCACTTATCTGGCTAATAGTTGGGTGTTACTAATATTCATCGTGCGAGCAGTGCGCCATACAATAACAATTACAGTAAGTGACGACTGACTGACACTGGCGATAAGTATTATGCAGTCGACCAAATTGAACACTCATTATTAAGATGAATTGGTTGCGGTCCAGAAGTCAAATGACAAATTATAATGAACACTTCTGTAATTTTATTGAAGACATCTCTGTCAATTATTTTAATTTATTGTCTCAGATCGAACAACGCGTTCATATTGAAAACATCGGAAAAACGACAATGTTTTTCTTCATCAATAAGTTTATCAAACACGACAATCAGTAATCACTATATTTTAGATTCTAAGAAAAATATCGTAACAGCATACCATTTTTTCTGTTTCAATGAATCTAGTGTATAATTTCTTCAAAAGATTGGGATTCCATTTGTGGCGTCATTATTAATAAATAAATAAAAATTAATTTTGTGTTCACCACTTAATTAATATACACATATCTACATGTTTCGAAAGCGATAATTTCTTCATCGGGAATATATAGAATACTGTCACAATAATAAAAACTAAAAATACTTGCAGAACTTAAAAACAATATTATTAAATTTAATTGTCATTGAATTTTTAGAAAATGGTATCTCTAACTCACACCATTACGAAGATATTTACTCCTACATATTTCAAAGCGTTTATTTATTTATCGCTATAGATAAAACTGTCTTCAAAAGCCTGTCGTATCACAATATCATAATATAATTGTTAGAACAATACCGAATGATTCGTTAATTTGCCATTGTGAGTTAATAATAACGCGATATGGCGATGGTGGGTGGTATCTGTGGGCGGATCAGCCTGTGAGCAACAGTGCAACTAACTGCAACTGAAACTACACCATTCATACCACTGCTGCACATCTTAGAATCTGCATCTTGAATCAAATTAATGAGTTTAGAATTTCTAATAATACATTGAATGTAACTTAAATTTCTTTAAATGATTTAGAGATAAAAAATATTTTCACATTGTGCACGGACGGTGTTCAGAGATTAGTGTCACTTTCCGAAAGGAG
Source organism: Halesus radiatus (assembly GCA_022606495.2). Taxonomy (NCBI): domain Eukaryota; kingdom Metazoa; phylum Arthropoda; class Insecta; order Trichoptera; family Limnephilidae; genus Halesus; species Halesus radiatus. Next base: position 55,408 of record JAHDVE020001123.1, on the reverse strand, counting down.
ATGATTGTAAATCATATAAATAGTACAATTCACCTATTTGGTCCCCTCTGTATAAAGTACACTCAGACAATATAGAACGGGCTCAGCACTAATTTCTTAGGTATATAAATTTTTAACTAAAAAATACAATTGAAAATATTAATTATGAAAGTTTGGTGAATCAATTGCATCTGATTACGTTGTCTGACAGGAGAGTTATGTCAGACCTAGTTGTATTATGTAGAATCATTAACAACCTAATTGACAGCCCTGCCATCCTCGCCACTATTAAATTAAATGTACCGACGAGGAACATAAGACAAACTATAACATTTTTTGGCATCACTTTCTCATTTATTCTCACTTATTGACCAATAGGATGCGTGATCTGGGCAACAGGTTTGGAGGTGTTGTTGATGTATTTGCTGAATCCATTTATGCTGTATAGCGTCATCTATACCAGCACTTTGATGAATCCTACAATATGTAGTATTGCAGCGTGGGTAATGCAGCGTTATGAATTTATGTTAAAATATTGTTTTGGTTTTCTATTTTATGTTACCGTTGAACATTTGAAAAAGATTGTTCATTACTTTATGGTTTACAATATCTATGTACTTTCAATTTTCATTAGCTCTTTATATTATATTCTTAAATCCTATGTAAAAGCCCAGATGGGCGGATAATCAAGTAATCGAAATATATTCCAAGGCAATTTACTACTCGAATTTATTATTTTTAACGCTTTTTAAGCGAATTAATTGCATGGAAAATAGTTTTTGTTTTGGAAATATTTTTATCAGAGAACCCATTTACGTCCTGTTAAATCAAAATTACAAATATATATATGGAAGAGAATCGCACTTTCAAACATTGTTTTGTTGAAAGAATAGTGCTATACTATGACAGACGCATGTCAAATTTGAATTTGTCAAACTGTTAAATTCGGGAACTTAGAATAACCACACACCATGTACTACAATAGTTCCAAAAACAGTGAACATCATCACCGTTGGATGAATACCAGATTAAGCAATATAACTGCATATTTTAAAATAAACAATAACGTTCAAAAAACAATATTACATCTAACGCAATTTTGTAATATTTATCCCCAAATCCTAGATTCTAATACAACATTACTGTTTACAAAACAAAAGCCGCCTAAATGAAGCCATGTTATAACATTAAGTAGAACAAACCAGGCAACATGCTAATCCAAGACTGTTATTGCAAACTTCAAAAGCCCAAATAACATTAAAAATGTGCAAACTGAAGCAAAACTTGTGTTAGTTCTATGAAAGTTAATATTATGCAACATTATTACAAAGCTTTTGAAGATATGGTTCTGATAATAAAAAAAACATGTACCTAATAAAAACAGAACATTCAACATTGCAGACATTGCGGCAAGTTTCAGAGTGGTAGAACGAGTGTCACCATTCAGAATCGAAACGTTGTGGTGCTTAAAATGGCATTAGCCCAGTTTGATGACCAGATTTGAATAGCCAGGTACTTCCAAAACTTCCTCTCCTCCATTTCTTTCCTCTTCCCACCCCATTTAACATCACAACATACCCTAAATGGGGATACCATAGTATAACTGACAGGACAGCCTATTATATCATCTCATCCTATCATACTGGGGTTGGGGACCCATTGCCTCGATAATGCTCATCCAGGCGTCCCTGTCCTGAGATACTTCGGCGGCATCCGTCCATAGTAGGCCCAGCCTATCCTCGCACAGCCTCTGGCTATAGTTGCTTTTCCGAGCTATTTCACTGGTCGTCTTCCCTCTAGAATTCCACCCAGTGTTTTCGGTGGAGTTTGATCTTCTGCCATTCTTAGTACAATACGTCCAAGCCACCTTATTTGCGACTTTTCTATGAATAGTATCGGGGATTCGCTGCAAATAGATGGATATGGATGGATGGATAATTATAAAACACACTGCAAAATTCAAATCCTTCGATATCCTGTTTTTGTCAGATGTCCTCGATTACTGTTGTTCCTCACAGCATCTGCGAATCTCATAAAGCATAACCTTGCTCTCAGTGCACTTTAGAGTCACTATCACATTACGAACGCATATTTCATTTGACATATACGAGTATTGAGGTTCAGTTACGTAATCACGGTTCGTACTCGTATATCGTACAAGATTGTTTGTTACTGCGGACGACACCAAATACCAAAAACGTAACCGAACATAAATCAGGAAATCAAAGCTTTAAAACGATTTGCGCGCCTTCCCTCAGAGATGAAAGCAGAAAGTTAATTTTCTCTGTTCCGCTTAACAAAATGTCATGAATGAGCTTGTTGTCTCATTTTATCTCGTATTCAAGAACCTGGTCTTTACTCTTTGGGGGAGATTCAGACTTGCGGAGCGTTTCGTAATATACGAGGTATAATTAGGTGCACACCAAAATGTTTTGATTTCAGAGTTTAGTGTTTTCATCGGATCTTGACATTTCACAATAACGCTTTTAAAATTTCTTCAAATGGTTGGTATTCACTCTGTGGCGTCATTATTAACAAATTAATTAAAAAAATTATTTGTATTCACCACTTTATTCATAAACACATATCAACATGTTTCGAAAGCGATGCTTTCCTCATCAGGAATATATAGAATACTAACAAAATAATAATGTCAAATATAGACAAATGATAAACATACAACACAATTGATTAAAGTAGGTAAGTAATTAATGAAAAAATATTAAAAAAAACATTGAATAACAAATTTATATTAGAAATTAAAAAAGAAATTATTTTTATTATTAATATTAATATGAAAATAAATTCAAGAGATAGCTATTTTAAAAATATATTTGATTCTTCCTTATATTTAACTAACTATTAACGCGTTTTCTGAATTCTAAAATTTAATTTTTTTTCTAATTGTAAACCGGTTGTATTTGTATGTAAAGTATTTATATCAAAAGAATGATTGGTTTCTAAATATGATTGGCAAATTCATAATAGATGTTATTATTTAAAACTAAAAACTCATCTCTTCGGGCAGTCATATCCATGAATGGTTCAGTTACCTAATTAACAAATAATGTTATTAATCGTAAATGTAAATAATTATTATGAAAAAAAAAAAAATCATGTTTCAAATAAGCACCTACTCTTCTTTTGTCAATAACCTACTAATGTATATAATATCAATGACAAATAGGATTTAAACAGTAACTGCAATATCATGTGCAGTGTTTTCTAATATATGTGTCCTGTGCGTGCAGCCATCAATAGTCAAGTCATACCATCTCAGCCCAAATCATTGTAATTTAATTAAGTTTTAATCTGGAGTGCCCTACCAGGTAAGTATGTTTTCTGTATATGTACATAATAAGATAACCCCTAGCAAGTAGTATTTGTACAGCGCCCTTGTGATGATTTTTCACAAAAATGGAGCTATATAAATCGTCCAAGTATTATTATTATTATTATTATTATTATTATTTAAACACCTTAGGCGTCCTTTAACTCTAATACTGAAATTTCTACAAGTCTTTCCTATGTAAAAATAGTTGTAGTCGTTATAAATTAATTTATATAATTTATAATTTGTCTATTCTTACATTATTGGGTTCTATGTTTATCATTTGTCTATGCTTAAAATTATTATTTTTTAGCATTCTATATATTCCTGATGAGGAAAGGATCGGTTTCGAAACATGTTGATTTTTATATATTAATAAAGTGGTGAATGCAAAGTAATTTTTAATTCATTTATTAACAATGCTTTTGTTTTCATAAAAAAAATTTAAAGTCATTTTTGTAAAACACATTAAAATAAATCAATTAAGAAAACATTGTCATTTAAATACGGTAAAATACATTATAAATGTAAAAATCACACAGAATAGAGAATTTTAATTATTTTCTGACTAAATCGGTTTCACCGATAATGAATCATTGTTTTTAATAACCCGTTCAAATTAGAATGGGGGGGGGAGTAAATAAAATCATATAAATAAGTCGTCACAATGTGGTTTAACCACAGTTTGAAAATGGCATTGTATGCCGAAACAGCTGTCACAGTAATAAAAACTTAAAATGCTTTCAGAAATTAATAATAACATTATTAAATATGAATTACATCAAATAAAATAAAATAAATAAGTATAATATTTATTTCAATGTTTACATCCATGTACAACTGTGCATCTGCTCAACATTAAGGTAAAGGTGTCATCATAAACAACATGCTAAGAAACGTTTCAGAGCTTTTAAACAGCGATGAACGTCAATCTCTGCCCCCCTCCTGTCAATGTCCTCACACCAATACACACAGCAACATACATTATACACATTCACTCATTGCTGATGACATAAATACGTTCTTAATTACCCCATTGGCTTTTACACCTGGCTTCTTAGAGCATAAAGGTAACTCAAATTAATTTTATCAAGTTTTAACATTTTTATTAGTATGAATGGTTAACACCTTGTCGCTATAATTTTAGAGATCCGTAAGAGAGACGTTTAAGTAAAATAAAAGTATCTGGTTTCAAACTCATTTTAGATAGTGAAAATTACCTGGGCCTAAAAACACTTGTCCTTTAAATAGCAGATACAAAAACTAAAATAAAAAATCATCCCACTGATTGGTGTATTTGGTAGACTAGCTCATCTTTTGCCAGCTCACGTTAAGAGGGGTCTATACTTTCGTTTAATCCAGTCCCACCTAAATTACCTAATAGAAATATGGGGAAACACATACATTATATGCCTGAACGAATTACAAATAATACAGAATAAAGTTATAAAAAAACCTTTGCAATTATATCCCAGACACCCCCACAAAAAAGCTATACCAAGAAATAAACTTACTGAAAATCAGAAAACTGTACGAATATAATATATGCCTATTAATCTGCAAAATACAAAATGGACTTATACACACGAACACAGCATTTATAAAAACATCACAAGTACACAAACACTACACAAGACAATATAATAAATTGTACACGAATACAGTAAAGACTAAAGACTACAGAAAGTGGTAAAAGACGCATAGGCCACAAGGGTATATATATATATACAGTCTCCTTCCCGATAACCTGAAAACGGAGAATCGAGTAAATGCATTTAAAAAAAATAAACTGTTCTGTCTCAAAATAAGTGAGCAAAATAACGATGCATAATCCGAATAATGTGTAACATGGGAATATAAATAATACAATGTAATATTAAGTAATACGATATATAATGTAAGTATTAAAATAGGTTAAGAATAATATGTATGTATGTAGTTAATTAATATAATATGTACGAGGTGTGTTCAAAAGAAAAGGTGAATTTTGAATTTTTTCGAAAAGTATTTATTTATTCATCAATATCCATTTTCTCCCCTTCAAAGTAATCCCCCTCAGATATAATGCACTTATGCCAGCGCTTCTTCCAATCCTCGAAGCACTTCTGGAATGCGCTTTTCGGTATGGCTATCAGCTCGTTCTTCGATTCTGACTTTATCTCATCAATTGTGGCAAAACGCTTTCCTTTCATTGGTCTCTTCAGTTTCGGGAATAGGAAAAAGTCGCAGGGAGCCAAATCTGGTGAATACGGTGGTTGAGGCATGATTACGGTGTTGTTTTTGGCCACATAATCACGAACAAGCATTGATGTGTGAGCTGGTGCATTATCGTGATGCAAAATCCATGATTTGTTTTTCCACAATTCCCATCGTTTGAGCCGTATTGCTTCACGCAAACGTTGCATAACTTCCTCGTAGTATTCCTTATTAACCGTACGACCTGTTGGCAAGAACTCATGTTAGAACAGTGAGCAATCAACCTTCACATTTGATCGAACTTGGCGTGATTTTTTCGGTCTTGGCTCTTCTGGCCGCTTCCATTGGGATGATTTCGGCCTTGGTTTCGATGTCATAACCATATACCCACGTTTCATCACCAGTTATGACCCTTTTGAGCAAATCTGGATCGTCGTTGACGTCATTCAACAACTCCTGAGTAATACTAATTCGACGTTGCTTTTGCTCAAAATTTAGCAATTTCGGAACAAACTTCGCTGCCACACGTTTCATGCCAAAAACATCCGAGAAAATTGCATGGCATGAGCCGATTGATATGCCAACATCTTTTGCAACTTCCCTAATAGTGATTAGACGATTTTCCAAAACCATTTTCTTCACTGTTTCGATGTTTTCTTCGTTTGTTGACGTGGTTGCAACTCCAGGACGCTCATCGTCATTAACATCTTCTCGGCCTTCTGTAAAGCGCTTGTACCACTTATAAACACTTTTTTGAGACAAAGTAGACTCGCCGAATGCCACAGTCAATATTTTAAGTGCGTTGGAGCACTTTATTCCATTTTTAACGCAAAATTTAATACATATTCTTTGATCCATTTTTTTCAAAAGTAAAAAATCGAAGAACACACAAAAACGTGACTAACCTTTCCGGTTGTCAAAAACAAACCACTAATCCAAAATGGCTGATAATGCTAACATATGATAAAAATATGTGTACCAACATAACAAAAAAAAAATCGATAATCGAATGCACACAGCCCGCGAAAATTCAAAATTCACATTTTCCTTTGAACACACCTTGTATGTAGTTAATTAATATAATATGTATGTAGTTAATTAATATAATACGTGTGTAGTTAAGTTAAGAAAGTGAAATAATTATGTATTTCTTTAAACTTAATAATTATAAAAAAATAAAAACATTCCATTCACCCAACTGAACTAAAACTATCTTTCACATGGTGCTAATATTGTCATGAATTATTCTCCCACTTGAATTCAATGCCCTCACAAAGCAGCTTGCGAGTTAGTAGCTAAGATATTTTCAATTTTGGACGCATAAGACTTAGTTGAAAAATGGTTCAACGAGTTGGTACTTACCATTTTAAGTGACTTCAATTGATTGCATACATTGAACTCCTGTCACATCTAGCTTCTGGAGAGTGCATCTCATAAACACCGCTCGTAACTCTAAACTCTGGAGCAATGGCCATTGACCGATGCTCAACCAATACTGCAACTCTGTGAAGCAATAAGTCACCGAAATGGAATCCGAATCGTAAGAATGGCTATGAAGTGTGCCGCGTGTTCCACAAACGCGGAAACTGGCGTTTTATCGCCCTTCTCTGAACTCCTCTGGGCGGTTTAAATAATGGGTCATTGTTCCACAATTCCACAAGATGGTTCCACAGAGCGAGGATAAGAAACGCATCGGGAAACCGCAATTAGACACCACAACCATTAAACCGCAACATCAGAATATCACAGAAATAACATTAAATGGATTGCATAGTCTTTTACCTCTCGTTGTCCTTTGAAGATGAGCCAAATCTAATCGAAAATCATCTCAATCCATTTATTGGCTCGCACCCATGTTCTTAATTACTATTCGAGGAACTCTACAGGAATTTTTCTCTACGTGTTTCTCGTCCTGTCATTATCTGTCCTAGGTAAGACCGTTTTTAGTGACTTCACTACGCAAGCCAGTTCAACTTTGGACTATCATAGTCCAAAGTAAGTAAAAATGCAGTATCTTCTTTGAGGGTCTCAGGGAAGTTACTGTGTTTTTACTTACCACGGCAGTATGGCACCCCCAATATTGGGAAAAAAAGTGGGTGGAAGAATGGATTAATGTAAATAGGAGGGAGGGGAAGGGCTTTATTATTCACATCAAATCACTAAGAGCAATACTAGCCTTTTCAGGGCGAAACTAAAGTGATGACCGAATTGAATGATTAATTAAAACGTCCGTTGCGAATCATTAATATAAAAAATAGTTTTAAATACGACAATCACAATCACAAAATCATAATCAACAGAAAAGATTTTTTTATATAAAAAAGTATCATTTTCAATAATTAACTTATTTTAATAACAACTTAAAACACGATCACAGAAAAATGTGTTTATTCTTGCAAAATACTATTCCGTACAAAATTTGTTGTTGCCCACACGGACGCTTTGTATATTTTGATGGATTCCACGCTCGGCACGGTTTCCCGCCGAATCGCCAAGAGAATATCAATGTATGAACTATTTCTAAGGCGGGATGCCCCATAGACTCTGAATTCATAACGCACATGTGGAATTCATTTCCGACTCGCTCTCGGGCAGTATTACAGTTCGGACGGGTGGATTTTTTAGCACCGAATTTGAATACAACGTCTCATACATTCTCTACTGTTATTCCGACTTCTGACATGGCCCGACTCAAGTATTTGATTCACTTGATCGTGCCACGTCTTCCTTGGACGTCCCCGGCTTCTTCTTCCATTCACATTCGCGTCGTATATTCTCCTTACACTCCTTTCTTCATTCATTCGCTCTACATGCCCAAACCATCCTAAGCGTCCCTTTCTTAATCTTGCTCACTACGCTTACATCAGCCTTGCATTCTTTACGAATCTCAACATTTTCACACGATCATATATGGTTTTACCACTGTTCGTCTCAGATCTCATTTCTACAGCATTCAGTCTACTTTCATCCTTCCTCTGCCAGTTCCATGCCTCACTGCCATACATCAGGGTTGGTATCAGCACTCCATTGTGGACTGCTAGCTTCGCTTCTTTGGACAACTTTTTGTTTGCGCCAACCGCGTTCAGTCCTCCGTTAATGGAGTTTCCTGCATTCACCCTTCTTTCAATATCCCTATCAGTCTTTCCATCTCTCGTAAACATACTTCCCAAATACACAAACTCGTCTACCTGCTCCAAGTATTCATCATTTACAACTATATTGCACACTGTATTCGTACTCTCTCTTTCAAACACCATGACTTTAGACTTACTTACATTCATCATTAGCTCATTCTTCATACATACTTCGTTCATCCTAGATACGAGGGACTGTAGATCTTCTATTCTATTAGCAATCAGCACCGCATCATCAGCATACAACAGGCAACAAACTTGCAGACTACTCATTTTTGCGCCCAAGCCCACCTCTTTCAATTCTTACATACAATTATCCATGTATAGATTGAATAACCACGGTGACATTACGCAGCCTTGCTTAACACCTTTTGTGATGTCAAACCACCCCGTAAAATCATCGTTTGCCCTAACACATGCAACGCTTCCCTTATACAGAGATGCGATTGCCTGTATAAGATTTGTATTCACTCCATACTTGGACAACACCTTCCATAATTTTTTTCTGTCAACTCGGTCGTAGGCTTTTTGTAGATCTACAAAAGCACAGAAAAGTTTCTGGTTTTTTGCCAGAAACTTCTCTGTGAGCATACGCAACGAGAAAATCTGATCCATGCATCCCCTTCCACTCATAAATGCACCTTGCACATCCCATATTTTATCCTTTGTTTTAATTTGTACCCTTTCAATCAATATCCTACCATACAGCTTTCCAACTGAACTTAGCAGGCTAATAGCCCTGCGATTTCCACATTCCATGCGTGACCCTTTACCTTTGTATAGAGGTATGATCACAGACCTTCTCCAATCTAATGGGGTGTAACCCTCCTCTAAACACTGGTTAAAAAGTTTGCATAACCATGTGAGAATTATACGACTATCTCCTTTAAAGTATTCAGCAGCAATATTATCGAAACCAACAGCCTTACCATTCTTCATACATTTAATTGATCTCTTAATTTCATCCATGCTGATTTTGGGAACATTCACGCCATCGTCATTCATACCTGACTCGCCACTGGAATCACTATCACTCGGGTTGCTTTCGAAGACCTCTTCAAAGTATTTCATCCATCTCTTTTTTATATCTTTCTCATTCGTCAGCATTTTTCCATCTTTCGATTTTATCACTTTCACACATCCGCTTTCTAGCTTTATTTTATTTTCTTATCTTTTTTTACGGTAACATTTATTTGATTAGATACTTCATTAAAAAAGTTATGTGCTTAACATAACCACACCTTGTCGATTCTCGAAAACTAGGAACTGTATTAATGGCTTCATAAAATATTTTTCATGTTGAATGCATACAGAAAAATTCAAATTAAAAGTTATTCGCTCAATCCTTTCAAAAGTTTCAGATTTAGATTTTTTCTGGCTGCTACGTATTATAGTAAACACATATATCAACAAAAAGTAATACCGTCGTCAGATGTGCCGCTTTCGCGAACGATCGGCGGGAACAAAGCGCTCCAATCTCCCAATTCGTCTCCTAAATACGCCAGCTTTATGGACCGGAATTACAAAATAGGTCAAAGTTGATAACAACGTATCGTGGCGTGGAATCGGGTTCAGTCCCATTTTCAACATCGGCACCCTGATAACCTCCTTTAGTAAACCAGAGCAAACACGCTGGCGTTTCTAAATAACAACAGTAGGTACAGATGCTTCCCAGAATGCATCTGTTGCGTTTCACTTGTTATTAATAATGAATGACGTGCGCATTTGCATCAAGAACCACATTACGTTATTCCCAACCAAAAATAAAACAGTGCGTGATCTATAAGATTTAGGCATTAACAGCATATTTACATCGACATATGAGTAAAATGACGAAAATAAACTTGCAATCGTAAATCGAAATCAAGCCATTAATTTATCTTATTCATCAGGTTAATTTTTAATGATCAAGTATAATTTAAAAAATTCAATGGGAACTGTTATTGCTAAATAGGGGTTACACATCGGGTTAGCCCTTAGTGATAGGTGCGTCGTCAGAAGGAAAACGAAATATACAGTAAAACTCGGTTATAACGCGCACGGTTACAACAAAAACACGGCGTAACGACCAAAAAAGGCCCAATGTTTAAATTGCATTCATTTTATAGAACCATGGATATACTGGGCTACATATTAATACTGGGTACTCAACACTGTAAACATTCAATATAGCTTAGGAAGATAGAATTCTTGAAAGACATCAATTGAAACTATCTGATTAGCCAATTTTTTCAAATTTGAAATCTACGAAAAATTTGACGAAAATCTGCAAAAAATGTGTGGGTGGTAGTTGAAGGTACTTCTTTACATAAGCTGATACACACCCAATAAATTTCGCAAATTAAAGATGCCTAAATCATAAAGATGAGTAACATAGAGACATGCCGTAAAACGATGAACTTTTTTACAGTTCCCGCGTTCCGGATACATTAATGACGGGAATCTGGGACGTCAGTTCTAAATCAGCAAGATGGTGTCATCGGCTGTAGCGGACGCATTCTCGTATTCGGGATAAGTGTCAAGTGACTGAGCTGAGACACGCGATTATTTCAACTCGATTGACATATGTAATTTGAGAGAGAACGCGATGGAACGTGGTGACCATTGCTAGGCTAGGCACTGGCAGACCAACCAATTACATCAGATACTTGGTCGCCTGGGTCTTCCGATGTGAATAATTAAAATATTTACCTCTAAACAGATAGGTACAATAATTTAACAGGATGATCTCCTGTTGGTACGAGTACATCGATGCAGTAATAAGTAATCAATTTTGGAAGGTACTTGAAATTTAACTAAACCATGCCAAGTATGCTACGGATATTACTTACTCGCATTTGTCAGACCTTTCAAACCGCACAATGCGTGATATTTATACTCGTACGACCGTAATCAACTTACGGTCATTAATATCTATGCATTATGGTACGTCTAGCTAGTACTAGTACTCGCATATTAATAATCTTAAATTGATCCTTGGGGCATTCCAAGGCGAAACTATTTTTCAAAATGACTTTAATTAAAATATTGAAACAACACACGCAATAAATGGACATGTGGATTTGGTAATAGGAAAACTAAACAGATTACTTTTTCAAAAATACAAGAAGTATTTAAAGCATCTGTAATATTTCTGTTCGGAGTAGTAAAATTCAGAACGGAGTACAACATCATTACTTGGGGCTGTGCCAATAAAGCATGTATTGATATACTATTAAAGCTCAGAAAACCCTAATAAAAGTATTACTACAAACACTCACTTCAACCATATTTCAAAAATTCCCAGTACTAACAATCTACTATCTTTTACATCTCATTAATTAAATATGTTCTACTTTACTTTTTACGTTAACAAATATCCCCCACAACACATTTGAACTCCGAGCACGAAAGACAATATACGAGTACTCACTCTCCTGTAATAAAAAAACAAACACCAATGAATAATAAGTTACGTACACGCAATAGAAAAAAATTCAATACATTGTTATTTCCACAACTGAACTTATATTTTCACTAACCGAGTAACCGCTCTAACCTACTGCACTAACGCGACAACCTTCAGACCCGCTGTGATTTATCTACGCATATTTTATTTTTAATGCCGTTTTAAGTTCTGTTGGCTGGAAGCCTTCATTTACGGCAACCACCGCATAATTGAAGCTGGTTAGGTGTCGAGGATTTCTATAATTTATTTATAAGATTTTAAATTTTATACTTTTTTAGTGCGATTATCAGAATCATAAACGAAACTTTAAATATGTCTTTTTTAACGATATAAATATTAAAAACCCTATTATTATCCATCTCAAATTGAATAAAAATATATTATACTTTTACATAAAGTTTATTGATGCGTTCATCTTTTCTTAGCCACCTTTGGTCTGGAGCCCCAAAATACACTGCAGAAACGGGAGGTCCGTTTGATAAATTCCCCTATCTTAAAAAACGAATTGCAATATTTATAATGCTGTCCTTGTTCTACCGGTATTTCAATGGAACATGCTTCGAGGAACTAACACCATTGATCTCTTCAGCACCAGTGCATAGTCGGGAAACACACCAAACCCTTGCCCAACATTTGTACACGACTGACATCTTTCATATGAGAACGGGTCGTTTCTACGACTCGTTCTTGAGTTCAACAGCCTGGCTGTGGAATAACTCGCCGGACTCTGTGTTTCCTCCTCCCTACAACATGGGTCTCTCCAAAACACATGTTCACTCCTTCCTCTCCTCAAAAAGACCTTCCACACAGCAACCTCAAAGATGACAGCCCCGAGGAAAATTATTTTCCTAAGGGTGTCCTGTGAGGAGTTCATGTAATTTTTTTTAAAGTTACGGTAAAAAAATGTAATGGTAAAAAAACGTAATGGTAAAAAAAGTCAAAGTGTATTCTTAGTAGATGTCCGTGTTTACGTAGGGGCCGTCGATATATATTCCATATTTGAAAAATGTTGGCAAAATGGCACGAATATAGTGCTCACTCGTACTATTATGAAGGCCTTGTCTTTACCTATGTGTAAGTGTGTGAGAGTTTATAATTTTATTTTTCGAATTTGGAACCGAAAATAAATTTGGTCATATTTATTGATCAAGGAAAATAAGAACTATTCCGAATTTGAGGACCTTACAAAGGTCGTGCGTTGACTCTACTTGTCCGGGCCAGTAAGTCCTCGATCTGCCCGAGGTTGTAAGTCTTGGACTTTACGGATGGATTGAATATGTCGACAAAATCTTGACGTAAATGGGTGAATTTTATTCAAAAGATTAGATTTAGATGAAAACAATATCGTTGTTAACACTGATTATATTTCTGGTGAATAATATAGAGAATTTCGTGGAAAAAAAAGTTTACGTCATTTATATCTTTGAAATTTCAAACCATAGAAAAGTACAATGACCTGATTTTAGGAACTTGTCTATTTTTGGCTGCGTTTGCTGCACTGAGTAAGAACTGATACGTACTATAAGAGTGCACTCAAAAAAAAATATGATTGAAACAAAGAATAAGGTTGAATGAAAAATACTAATAATTAAAGTGACAATGTCGCTATAAATACTGAATACTACTCTACACCGCATTTTTCGGTTCAATGGATAGACTTGCCCTATGTTCGATTCGACGGCTGGAGGCGAAGGTCACGTGACACTCATTTTGGCACCAGCTTAGTTGTCTGTCGTCCACGTTTATTTCGCGCGATTTTGACTGCGGTAAGCAAATTACAAAACATTTATATAAAGGGTCAAAATAAATATTCAGTTTCTGTAAACAAGCCGAGTATTACTTAAATTGACAGGACGCCTAGCTCGCCACTGCCCATCTTATTTTGGTCTCTTCCCCTTGCATGATATGGCATTTCTATTTATTATTTGCTCTGTGCAATAGATGGACAAACGGAAGGCAAATTGATAATATAATGAAAACGTATAAATTTCTTTTGAACAACTTCAATTTAATTTAATAATCTCGACCGGTTTCGGAAGTACCCTTCAGGAATATATTAAAACTTACCTACGATATAAAATAATGATAGATGTACATGAATATTTAGGTTTTGGAGTGTTCGCCGACCAAAGGGGAGTAAGTACGGTTTCTTTTAAAAAACAAAGCGATTCACTGGAATAATATCTAAAAACAATAAATTTTATTCTGCAATTCAATATACTAGAATTATTGTTCATGGATTTTTGAATTTCCGGTGCTTCTAAATTATCAAACATTTTACCTTTATTATTACGGTGAAGAATTTGAACCCACGTATCTTTATTAAAAATATAATCGGTTGAAATGAGATGATTAAACTCTGAAAAATAATTGTTATTTAAATAATCATCTCGAGTGTTCCGTGATTCTGATATTTACATTACGGGATGTCTTTCCTATGTAGAACAAATTTATATTTCTTTAAATAGGCAACTTTCGAAATAATCTGGAAAATTGGAGTCGAGTTCAAACTTCGAAGAGATGGAATATTTAATGGAATGGAGGCAATTTTAGACAAGGCTTGATATAAAAGAGGAAATTTGTTTGGAGAGGACAACCAAAAAACGTGTGATATAAAGTTCCCATTTCTAGATAACCTATTTAGTGTCCTTTTTAACAGACATAACATCATAGCAATAACAGTAAATGACAATCTGCCACATTGTGCAAAACACAAGCATACATAAACATGTAAACACTCAATCTTGATTTCCCGAAGCAGTGAAATTCAGTCACTGACCTAAAAACCGCAACGATTGATCAAAATAAAACTTCTTGCGTATATATCATAAGATAACCACAAGTACTAGTATTGCGATTTTGCAATTTTTCACGAATATCAGAAGTAAGTGCATCGTGGTAATATCAGCATGGTTGTTTTAAGACGGTAATGGACCGAATAATTAATACGTGTCCGCTAAATAATTAAGGTATTTCACGAGTGCCGAGCAGGCGCGGATGCTGCCAGATGTAACACGAAGTGGGGCAAAATGTTGCGAATGAGGATATAATCTGACGGTACTACCTTTGCAACCATTGGATTTAAGTGCAGAACTCGAAAAGAAAAACAGAGGGAATACCTTCCATCGATAATACAGAGTACAGAAGATCAATCTAGCGCTGATAAGAGCAAATAATGTGAATATTGACCTTAGAACGGGGTAAGGTCACATTTTTTTCAAATATTGTTAAAAAATACCTTTGAAAAAAGAAATCTAATTTGAAATAAAAATATTTTTGTTTTAACATCAATTGGTATGTAGGTTTTCGGTAAATTCAATTCAATTTTAATATTTATAGAAAAACTTCCTTTACTGATACAGTGCAGCACTTCAAACCACCCCATTTCCCACAAACATTCGGCTTTCCACTCGATGACCCACAGACTTATCACCATTCGTCTAACATTAAGTTTACTGAAAAACTCCGTATAATCAAATCATTTGCAACAAATAACGAGAATATATAACTACAAAGAAATTCCTTTATAACAGTGTACCCAATTTGGCTGGAATAGAATTTTACATGTTAATATTTTTTCATCTTTGAGTGTGTCTAAATTTTCATTAGAAATTAAAGCCGCTTTTTACAATAATAAGAAATTGGGTAAGTTTCTAATTAGCATGAAAGATGCAGAATACAAGGGTGACCGAATATTTGAGGTGCCTGAATGAAGTAGGTTATAATGAATTCGCTTTGCATCTAATTCATCAGTCCTTCCAGAAATCTTCTGGAATATGATGTAAATGGGATAGCTCTACGCCTAAATACTTTAGAAACCCTTGAAATAAATAAATCTCCAAAAATTACTAAAATCAACTTACTAAATAAGCAATTAGATTTATCGAGCAGCCCAATTTTAAACATGTTCCCCTGCTGCTCCTCTACTTCTCTTGCCTAACCCCCACAAAATTTGATGTACTCATTCTATGTTTACCTCAAGTATTATAATTCTGTTTTAATTAGGTATCTATTTATTCAAGCTTGAAGAAGGTTCGGGGAGAGCCGAAACCGGTTGGTTTATGTATATAATAAAGTGGTGTTAAAATAAAAATATTTTCATTCCAAATTTAATTATGTCTAAACACAAAGTGATTGCTTCGTGTCAAAGTTAAAAAAATCTATTAAAATATGAAGATCTTCACAAAGGAGTAGAATTGGAAGTAGACGTAGAAAAGAATGATTGGGAAATACCTGGCTATTCAGATATGGTTACTTAACACAGATAAAGCCATTTCAAGCAACGTTTGTATTCCGAATGGTGGTATACGCCCGGGTGATACTAAGGGTCCAATGAAAAATAACATTTTTTTTAAATTAACTCCACACGGAAAGCTTTGAAATAATTTCTCTCAAGACGTATGTCGTTTTTGGGGGTGCTGTGTAGAGGGTATTTTTAAGGAAAGGAAGGAGAGAAAGTTCTGATTGTAGGAAAACGGAAGGGTGGATCGGAATCTGTGTGTCAGCGTGTCCAGGAGTGACGGACGTATGAATCCATCCTTTAATGTTCGTTATATTTAATAAAACATGTTTATTGGAGAGGTTATTTATTGACAGTCACAGGTTGACATTCGGATATGAAGTGGTCCTACGGAAATGACCACAGACAAAACATAGAAATGCATACACAACACATCCCTCCCACTGCAGTGCAGGGCGATGGGTCGAGAGAGTCTGGCTGGAGAGATAAATGAGTCTCCTTCGATCCGGCCCGCCACGCAGCTGGTGGGCAGACACATCCACCGCCAGGACCTGGATAAACCTCACCAAATTAACCTAGGAACCCTGCTAAGTCTCTAAACGTTGCGAACTATTTGGAGTGATCTATGGAAGAGATGTTGGTTATCCATTGAATGGTTCTCGAGGCGACGGTACCCATACCTGCCTCCCAAATATGAAAGTCTGAAAAATCTTCAGCAAATATTAGTTTTCATACATACACTGTAATATGAACTAACTTATATCACATACTAGAGTCGGGTCAAGATGTGTTTGAATTACAGTAATGGGGGACGAAATATTTGCGAATGAACCATAGAGCGTGTACCGAGAGTTGTGTGGCGGTATAACCTCTCTGCTCACCCCTCTCTAGAAATGGTATAGTGATAATAATAATATTAATAATCGGATGATTTGTATAGCGCCGTTTTTTTTTGGAAAATCACCTCAAGGGCGCTGTAGAAATATTACTTCCTATTCCTTATCTAACTATCTACAAACAGATACAGAAATCATACTTACCTACTTATCAGGTTCCTTCAGATGAACACAGTTTTATTAGAAAATTTAAGCTTAGAGAAGACATAATTTGTACAGTTGCGATTTTATCCTCCTTTTTTATTGATGTAACATTTATTAGAAGATTAGTGGTACAAGATTTGGTATTTATTTGAAATATAAATAATTTTTAGGACTGGAGAATATTTATAAAATGACCTTAAAACTTTTAACAGATATTAACTTTTTTTTACACATTTAGTTATTTAGAGTGTTGCGGGCTGTGGACGCATTTGTGCACCGGTGCGTGGTTTTATTTATTATTCTATAAGTGACTTTAGGTAAGCACTAGCCGGATAGCCTAGCTAAGCAATTTACTGGTGCATTTCTACGATTTATGGATATGATTGTCCGAAAAGATGAGTTTTAAATTTTGTTCTGAATTCTGTCGATCATTCTTAAGTCATGCGGTAGTTCATTCCAGGCTTTAGGTCCTGATACTCCGAAAGCACGATCACTGAACTTAGTATTAGGTATGCGCTATTAGTGATTAATGAATCAAACTTCGATGAGTGATTTTCGGAATGGCTTCTGTTTTGCAAGAGTTTTGAGGTTCCAACACGATCATTATTTAAGCAATCCTTCCGCTATCTTATAGATTTGGGGTCAAGGATTCCGCGAGTTTATCGCTGGGCTGGACTGGACTGGATTGGAGCACGATATTTCCTAATGACGTGAATTCATATCAACTTCATTATCGTACCACTTGGACCCATTAAAAGTGACATTTCCATTAAATTTGACCGAATTACTACAGCGGGTGTTTTCGAAAATTTGTCGCTGAAAAATGCTAAATGCAATTAAACAATTTAATATGATACGTCAATTGTATCGTACATCATTAATTTTTAAAGATAATGAGTTTGCTGAAAAATTAAACACATTTTTAATTCCATATAAATGGATAATTCTAAAAAGATTATTTATAACGCTAAAAGTTATTATTAAAATTGAATAAGGAACTGCAGTAATAAATATAATGGCTTTAACAATATATATTCATATAGATCAGAATCAGTTCATCAAAACACCTTGTTATGTTGGTACCATTGCCTTTGGAACATTTGTCACGTGCGCATTCTGTTTTTGGATTAGTACGGAGATTTTTATTTTTAGATTTTATTTTGTAATTTAAATATGTATTTGATTTAGTTTTAGTTTTGACGAAACTATAAATTAATTTTGGTGAATTGAAGCTCTATAATTGTTGTTCAATATAAAGAAAAATTATTATTAAGGACATCCAGTAGCTAAAATTTCAACGAAATCACGCGCTCAGGCATAATATTAAAATGGTTTACGGTTATATTCAAAAAACTTAATTTGCCACAATGAACAATACGACAATATCGGAAAAGGGGTTCGTAAGTAGGAGATTTTGCGCTTTAAACATTTTTTTCGGTCTGATAGTTTTTTTTTGTAGGATTATAAAAAGTCACACCAAAAATTGGGCGGTTATACGAAAGGCCAAGGTGTGTTCTACTTGCATTATTTAATTAAATTATCTATGATAATACTAGGCCATCAAATTCTCAAACCGAAAACACACCATTTTGCACTCCTTCCCAATGCATCGCCTTAATTAAAGAAATTAGAGTATTCATGAACAAACCAATTATCAATAGAGATATTATGATAATGTTGACGCTCGATACTAATTATTATTCTTTAAGTTACAGATTCTAAAAAGGTACATCATTTTATTGCTGATGTTTTGTTATGGTTTACCATGAATATAATATAAAATTATGTACGGTAAAGCTCATCCATGTTTTGGCATTTGACATTCTAACCTCAAAACTGATCAAAACCAACCGGCCATAGATTTGGAGCGTTTTGAAGAGCTTTTAAAAATTGAAACATTGAAAATTATTTTAACCATGAAAAGTAATTTTAGAAAAAAACTAAATATGCTGGATAAGTTTCAACGTCATTATTGATAAACAAAGTATGAAAAAATTGGAGTGGAGTTACTTATTCCACCGTCAATTGACAGTTTCAAAAGTAGAAACATTTTTATTTTATTTTAAATAGTTGTGCGTATTTACGTATATACTACAATGCTATTTTTCCTTACTATATAAAAATGAATGTTTGTCTGTCTGAATATTTAAAAAAAAATGCAAAACACAAGTAGGTACCTACTTAAGAACTGTATTATTTAGATATGTTTTGAAAATATTAATTTTTGGAATGATATAAAATTTTCAAATTGTTTCTTTGTTTAGAGATAGTAACAGTCGTCACAAGGAATTACTTTCGCTGTCAAATCAGCTATAGCTCTCAAACGACAAGCGAGAATTCACAACATCGTAAACTTATTTCAAAAAATGAATAATCCCGATCAGGGCCGGGAGAACAAAAGCTAGTTATCAATAAATAAAACTTAGTACGTCGAAAAACCGTTTTCTAACCTATTTGTTGTCGTTCGTTTTACAGGCCCAACTGTGTTTTATCTTCTGGTCGCAATGCATATTCCATGCAAAACTGCAAAAATAAAGTTTATGTAAATACTTCGAAGGATCGTATACGAGCGTTTGTGCGATGCGTGTGTTTAATAGGATTTAGGAAGATACGAGTAAAGGGTAAACCAATGACTCACCGATTTCACCAGTGGTTGTAAGTATCTTTCTTCACGCTGCACTTGTGATTCTCGAATTTCGCTTTTAATTAAACACCAGAAATAGGGAAGGTTAATAATGTAACGATGGGAAGAATTGGGCATAATATTGTTGGTGAAGACGATGTTTCAAGAATGGCAAGATGGCGGTTGCAAGTTCGACATGTCAAGGTTATGCTGCAGCGGCGGCGGTTCAATTAGGAATGAACAGGTAGGTCAAAGGGGGAACGAAGCGAAGGGAAGTGCGCATAATCGCACGCAATAATAATTCTACTTATTCTAAGTAGGTGGTCAATTATTCGTAATTGGCGGGAAAGTCTCAACATCTTCTATTTTGTTTAAACACACAAAAATCGTATCATATTCAAATATAAATTAATAATACTTTACAAGAATCTACCAGTGGCGTGCAACCCATCAAGACTGAAAGACTGTGCCTAACTTTTTTCAAGATTTCTAAATCTTTTCATTATCGTTCATTCGTAAAAAATTGTTTTTGCTTATCAAATTTCTATTTTTTTTTTAAAGTATATAATACATTTTGCATTGTATTCCCAAGAGTTAAGAAACTCATTCTGGGATCACATGCAGAACCTGCAGTACAGTTTTTAGAAACAAACGTACTTCATAATTAAGATTTACAACACATAATTTGCATTTGTAATAAAGACATATCACTGATAGATTATAATAAGTGTACAGAGATACATCACAGCATTCATCCTTAAGGTATTCTTTCAAATAATAAAATTTAACCATCTTACTTTGAAACCTTTCACATTTTCTTGCATTTTTAATATCAATACAATAAATTACTCAACGATATTAAAAAAGCAAGCCAATGTGAAAGGTCTCAAAGTAAGATTATTAAACTTTATTATTCTAAATATTTTATAGTTGTAGTTTGCCTTGAGTGTACAATCCTTCATGCATTATGGCTAGATAATTAGGGAACTGAAAAAATCGCGTTATTTTCGGTAAAATTGGGCTATTTTTCAACAAAGATAGCGTTATATATGGTCCCTTTTTGGTATTTTGCAACAAAAGTGGCACATTTTTGTTTCGTTTCTTATAAATTTTATGTTGTATTTATTTATATGATTTCTAAAATTTTTTTTGCGGCAAAGTTAGCTGCGTTCTATTTTATAGCTATTCAAAACCATAGACAGAGAAATATTTAGAACTTACAAGATTACTTTTTTATTCTAAAGTACTAATTCTTTATATTTTTCACGCGATATTCTGGTTATTTTTATGCAAAAATTACGAATTTCACCTAAAACTTTGAAGGTCTCTTGTGATAAGTATTGATGGTCAACTCCTGAAAAGCAACGGCCTATCCTTAGTCAAGGAGCAATGCACGCCACTGGAATCTACATACCGCAAGTAAGGGAAAACATCGTCAGGACGCAAACTTGAAGAGCCGTATAAATGGTTTCAAAATCGAACACTTTTATAGACAAATCAATAAATTACTCAATTTCAACGTTTTAATCTGGAGTGCCCTGCCAGGTAAGTATGTTTTCTGTATATGTACATAATAAGATAAACCCCAGCAAGTAGTATTTGTACCAGCGCCCTTGAGGTGGTTTTTCTCGAAAACGGCGCTATACAAATCATCCAAGTATTCTTATTATTATTATTATTATTATAACGTTATGTTTTTTTTTTTCAACTTAAAAATAAATTGACTAATGTCTGGAGTGAACTTTATATATCGCATAAATTCACAAGGAGTGATGGTATTGATTATAATCTAACTAACATATAAAATATGTTGTTAATGCGAGATGACATAATATTCTATGTCATGACATTGCAATGACAATGTTCCGAATGTTGACCAAAGTCTAATAGGATCGCCCCGAATAATTTATTCTAGACAGTGATGCACAACCTGCGAACCATTTTACGGTTTTCATTTTACAGTGTTCCAACGACATTTTCAAAACATAGAAGTAACGGAAATGGGTTATAATATTTCTTATTTAATATCAATAATAATAATAATAATTCTATTATTTGTATAGCGCCGTTTTTGTGAAAAATCACCCCAGGGGCGCTGTACAAATATTACTTCATATTTTCTATCTAATTATGTACAGACAGATACAGAAAAACATACTTACCTGCAGCTGGCAGGTCGCTTCAGATGAACACAGCTTTATTAGAAAATTTAAGCTTAGAGATATGATTTTTACCGTTGCTATTTTATCCTCCTCTTCTATTGATGTTACATTTATTAGAAGATTGGTGGCACAAGAAAGGTTGGTATTTATTTGAAATATTAAATAATGGTTGCAAATGGAAGAAGAAGCCGGGGACGCCCGAGGAAGACATGGCACGATTAAGTGAATCAAATACTTGAGTCGGGCCATGACAGAAGTCGGAATAATAGAAGCGAATGTATGAGACGATGAAGACATTTGCACATGTACTCAAAATATTTAACAGTTTCTGTTCTGTTTTACAAAATACGAAAGGGTATCGCGACAAACTTGTCTGTCATCAAAATTATATATATAAGTTTTTACATGGTCTTTAAAATTTCGGATTGATGAAAATCGACAGCATTTACTATTTTGACCTCAGAGAGATGGATTTTTTTGCAAACGGCTAACATTTCACTAAATACAAAAAGCCTACCGGATCAAATTTTATTTGAAAACCCAGATTACAGTTTAATTTAAAAAAAAAAGTAAAATTTGATCTAAAGATTTAGCATAAGTTATTATTATTAAATACGATATGTTAGGTAGGTACCTACCTAGTAAAAAATTTAGGAGAGTTGGGACTCTTGTACGGTATTCATATAAAAATATATAAAAATCAACACTGACGACGCCACCGTCTGTAAAGTTAACCATGTCAAGATTCCATATCCTCTGCGGCCTGCGAAAATATTTAAAATGGATAAATTGGCTCTCCGGCTAAAAAGGTTGTGCATCACTGTGAAGATGATGAGAATTCCGCGTGTGTTAATGTTGTGCTGACTCTAGAGGTTATATCGGATACGAGGTAACACTGCCACTAGACACAGACAGACGGAAATATCATTACTTGGACACCACTCATTACATATTTAGAAGAAAAGACAAACCCTTTTTTTATTTATTTAATATCAACGGTATTAATATACCATAGACAATAATTACATGACACAGTTAACTACAACCACAATAATATAGCACAAATAATTTTAAAGGGTTTCTATTAAATATGGCATCAGGTCGTACAATGACATCAGAGAGTATATGGATAATACAAGTTCATGAAGGATATAAAAGTAAAAGATATGCGTACATATAAAACATATAGTAAACTTAAGTTAAATTAATATTGATTGAAAAGATATGATAGTATAGCCTTCTCGTACTTACCTTCCGTGCAGTTAAATAGATCCGCTACATCTGCGTATCTATTACTAACTTCATGTAATCTAGGTACAAGCGAGTGTTTGTAATGGTCAGTCTCGTAGGTATATGAAATTGAATGAGGTTAATTAAATCAGGGCTATCTATACTACCATTTACCATTTTGAACATAAATATCAAGTCGGAAATAATTCTTCGATCTGAGAGTTTTAGTAAATTTAGTTATTTCATCAAGTAATTATGGTTAATGCTTTCAATGGGAATACCGAGTTTATAATTAATGTGTCTCAGGAATTTATGTTGAATTTTTTCGATTGAACCTGAATGTTTTTTTTTTTAAATGGGGGGACCAGATCGAGGAGTTATATTCAACTTGACTACGAACTAAAGATGTTTGCAAAAGTTTTAAAGGTTGAAATATTCCTAAATCCCCTGGAATTTCGAAGAATGAAGCCAAGCATTTTCATTCCTTTTTTTTCAATTGCGTTTATACGGGATATAAAGTTTAATTTAGAGTCGAAAATTATGCCCAGGTCATTAATTTCATCGACAGATATTTATCAAATATTTAAATTAGCGCCATTTGTGGGTACGTATTAAGTTTTGTTTAACCTTAACAACGAAACTGAATCAAATTGGCGCAGGTAACTTCTTTCCCACTGAGGAGAGATAAAAAATATATAATATCTATATTTGCAATCGACATTGTTTTATTTTTGGATTTCCTCATTCGTAAAACTGCAAAACGTTAATTTAAAATTATAATAATCATTTTTTTATATACTTATTTATTGCATAAATAACAACATTGTTAATATGATAATAACAGTAGGTATGTAAGTAATAAAAACCGATTTTTTTCTTTTTAAAATTAATACCTCTCAATAAAAATTAATTACATGTATGGTTTTTTATATATATAATTAATTTCAAGAGTACTGCCATGGACATGATATTTTGGTGTCTATACACTATTTTTAATAATAATAATAATAAATAATAATTGGATTACTTCTATAGCGCCGTTTTCGAGGGAAAATCACCTCAAGGGCGCTTTACAATTAATTAAATAACATGTACAACCAATACCTTACAGCTAAACTTTATTACTAATGTTATAAGTAAGACTTATGGCTAGGGACTAACTACTGAGACTTATAATTAGTGACTTACATCTATGGGTTATAGGTAGTCACTTACCAACTAAAAGTTATAGCTAGTGACTTACAGTAGTAGTTACTAGAATATAAACCTAACACATATATAAACCTAGTACATATTTAAAACTAATACATATCTATGACCAAGTGCATATTTTATATACAATACTGCAAAATGACGTACAACTATGGCTTAAAACTAGAGTCTTACAACTAACATACCTATTTATAATAATATAAATACCTGTTATGATTATTGCTCGTGCTGTCAGTGGTAAAGCACACAAAGGTGTAATATTTTTTATTGAAATTAAAGAAGGTAATCTGGGCGATAGAAAGTAAATAGGTATACAAGTAATTCTCTTGGACTGAGTACTCGAAAACACCATTAGACCAATGGGGTCGTTATTCTGGAAACGATAATTTAAAAAGATGAGTCTTTAGTTTTGCTCTGAATTCAGTAGAGCTGTCGATTTTTCGCAAATGTGAAGGGAGTTTGTTCCAGGCTGTTGGGCCTGCCACCGCAAAAGCTCGGTCTCCAAAATTGGTATTGGGATTGCGTTTAGGTACTGAGAGTCTTCCTATGACCGTTGAAGACGCTGATCGAAGAGATGATTGCCTAGTGTTGACATCGTTTGGAGTGCATAGTTCCGCCAAGTAGGGTGGTGCCATGTCGTGTATCGCCTTAAAGACCATCCAGCATAGTTTAAACTGGATCCTCTCAGGACACTTAAGCCAATGAAGGTTCCGCAGATGTTGAGATATGTGGGAGTATTTGGAAACGCCGGTTATCAGCCTTGCTGCAGCATTGAAAACTGACTGAAGTCTGTCAGTATATATTTTGGGGAGACTTGCGTATATGCCGTTGCAGTAACCAAGTCGAGAAACAACGTAAGAATTTATCAACATCTTTGTGCCATTAGCTGGAATATTTCTCCGTATTGATTTGATTTGGCGCACGTGAAAGAAACCTGCGCTTACTGTCTTGTTAATCTGGGATTTGAGTGATAGATCTGCATCTAGATGCACACCTAGAAGTTTAACGCCTGTTTTAGGGATGATGTTACAGTCCGAAGTAGTGGAAGGAGATTTATCTAACATTGATTGGCGCTTTTTGTTGCTGTCCAAAGAAATTCTGTTTTGGATGGATTTAATCTTAATTTGTTCGAAGACATTCATTTTGTAATGGCGGCAATGCATTTGACAGTAATTTCTTTTAATTTGTCTTTCTCATTCGGTGCACAATAGAAGTAGATTTGCTGATCGTCAGCATAGCAATGGGAAAGAAGTCCGGTTGATTCTATTATTTTGTTAACATCGTTGATGAACAAAATAAAAAGTAGGGGTCCCAGCACTGAACCCTGGGGGACTCCAGAAGTAAGGGTTACAAAGGGAGAGTTTTTACCACCCGCTTGTACTTGTTAATGGAAGCAATCATCCCAACAAGCCCTCCATTGATATGCTTGGTGTAACCTTAAGTGTCTAGTACATGTATGTATTTAATTTACTTATCATACCTTCCTCGGTTTAATTCATATTAGCCTTGTAATATTCTCCTTACACTCCCTTCTTCGTTCAACCTTCTAAGGGTCCCTTTCTTAATCTTTCTCATTACGCTCGCATCAGCATTGCATTCATTGCGAATTTCAACATTTTTCACACGGTCATAGATGGTCTTACCACACATACGCCTTAGGGATCTCAGTACCTGGATATTCTGATCTGTCACCAAACACAGCAAAAGCCATTTCAAGCAACGTTTCAATTCTGAATGGTGGTCTATCACCAGGACGATACTGAGAGTATCTTCCACTCTGGAATGTGCGCAAATATACTATGTATATATTATTTTTAATGAATTAATTTTGAAATAACACAAAATAATTAAATACTTGTGCACGTTGGGATTTGAACCCGCGACATGTGGACTCGAAGTCGAGAACCTTACCCCACGACTACGGAGGCCTTCCGATTTTATGATATTTAAAAATGATTGATCAATTTCACCTGAAGTAATGAGAAATGGTGCTTAATTCGGACACACGAACACGCCCGCAACACATTCCTAGCTGAATGCACTACTGGCCAAAATTCAAGAAATATTTATTAAAGGGTATAACATATAGGTACATCCTATTTCTCGCAGTTAACTCAAAAAATGAATATACGTTTATATAAATAAAACAACAAATACATTTTATATATAACTAGCTGATGTGTACCCGGTCTTGCTCGCGAAAGTAATGCCTTGTGACGACTATTACTATCTCTAAACAAAGGAACAATTTGAAAATGTTATTTCATTCCAAACTAGAGTTCTTAAGTAGGTACCTACTTGTGTTTTCCATTTTGAAAATATTCCACCTAAACAAACCTTCTTCTTTAGAATATGTAATATGTGGCTAACCAGAGTGGCATATCTATGGGCGAACTTCAATACCATATGGCGGGTTAAATGTTTTTCATACTAATTTTAAAACGTTATATCAACAGTTTTACATTTGGATTTCATTCAAACTACTCTCTAAACCTTCTCGGCAGTAAAAAGAATAAACTGCTATTTTCAGCGAAGCCGGTAAAGTAATTTTTGAGAAAATCGAGGACAGACAGGCAGACAAACATTCATTTTTATATATAGAGAAGTTTAATCTAAGTGCGTTCAATCTATGTGTCCGAAGTATTCGTTTAAGGAGTTAATTGTTCGGGGATGACAAATAAAACGGTTGCATATTATTTATAATTTTGTATTTTGGAAGATTAATGCAAAACCTTATTCTCATGGCACAGTATTCACGTCGTAAAACTTTAGTAGGTTCGATCATAAATCACACAGCAGCCGACCTCTCCGGGTCCCGGGACAGGAATGTCAGTCACATAATAATTATTATTATGTCGCAGTCAAAGGCCAACATCTGGTGGGCATTCCTTATTTCGGCAAATGCAAACAGACGGATTGCAACATGCATTCTTAACAGTTGACAGAGGTCCACTATCTTTTTTTTCATGAAAATATTTTTAACAATATTCTTAATCACAAAATCAGACATAAACCAAGATGAGATATCATCTATATTCATCGCGGAGAGTTCCTACCTCAATTGCTTTTCGTCCAGTCCCTTCTTTCCCTAAACAAACACTACTGTTTTTAATGGAAATACTGTAAAGTGACAGTCGGTTATTTAGTGCTCTCGTTTGACCAGAAATAATACTCTCGTGGAAGCAGGTAGTTAGTTTGCCTTTTAATCTTCATCTAGCCTATATAATTTTGGTGGGTAATTTCGTATGTAACATTAACTTTAACATATTTTATTACTAATTATTGAAATCTTATTTCTACTTAGGGACAAAGCTGAAAACCGTTGGGCTGATTTAGTTAAAACTCTCTTACTGTCTTTCGAGAAATACTAGAAATTCCCCAGACTTTAACTGTAAACCTAAACTCTTCGCTTTGTTTTGCCCAGACGTATGAACGTGAAAATTGATGCTCGCGTTCAATTAAGAATTGACCTCTGGACCCTGGACCACAGTTTGTATATCCTTGGAATATAACATTATGCATCGGGCTGTAAAGTAATCATCTATTTATATTACTTATCTGAAATGATGTCACTTAACCGTCATACGATTATTTCATATAAATAAGGTTTCTGATTAAATGACATAAAAAAGAAAATAAACATAACTTTGTGGTTGAACATTAACCAGATGTGCTTTATTAAAAAGCTTATTTGATTGCGTTCTATAAACATTACACTATTCTAACATACCAAACTTATTAAAATTATTATTTTTTTTATTAAAAAACCTTTGTAACTCTTTTCCACTTATTTATTTGTGATAGGGTGAAACCGGTCCGGTTTTAAAATAAATAAGTGGAAAAGAGTTACAAAGGTTTTTTTAATAAAAAGAGGTGGGCTTGGGCACGAAAATGAGTAGTCTGCCAGTATGTTGCCTGTTGTATGCTGAAAATGCGGTGCTGATTGCTAACAGTATGGAAGATCTACAGTCCCTCGTATCTAGGATGAACGAAGTATGTATGAAGAATGAGCTAATGATGAATGTAAGTCCAAAGTCATGGCGTTTGAAAGAGAGAGTACGAAAACAGTTTGCAATATAGTTGTGAATGATGAATACTTGGAGCAGGTCGATGAGTTTGTGTATTTGGGGAGTATGTTTATGAGAGATGGAAAGACTGACAGGGATATTGAAAAAAGGGTGAATGCAGGAAACTCCATTAACGGAAGACTGAACGCGGTTGGCTCAAACAAAAAGTTGTCCAAAGAAGCGAAGCTAGCAGTCCACAATGGAGTGCGGATACCAACCCTGATGTATGGCAGTGAGGCATTGGACTGGCAGAGGAAGGATGAAAGTAGACTGAATGCTGTAGAAATGAGGTGTGGTGGTAGATGCAACATGGTTTGGGCATGTAGAGCGAATGAACGAAGAAAGGAGTGTGGGGAGAATATGACGCGAATGTGAATGGAAGCCGGGGACGTTCGAGACATGGCACGTCAAGTGAATCAGACCCATTTCAAGTCGGAACAACAAGAAAGAGAATGTATGAGGCGTTGTATGAAGATAATGAATGAAGCAAAGAAGCAAGTGTATGCCAAGATCCAAGTTGTTTGACGATTAGATCTCTCTGCCGTACCCTGCAGGCTGGCGTGATAGTTAAGTTAGTTAGTTAGTTAGTTATATAATATTGTTGAACTAAACTCCTGCTCACAAGCTACTTGCAGTTATAACATGGAGCGGGAAATGAATTTTCGGCTAATAATGGAGGTAGAGAAATATGCACGCCTTTATAACTATAAATTACCGGCATATGCATTAAAGGGGACAACGGAGAAAGCTTGATGTGCTGGACCAGTTCTTGGAATGTTTTTTTAGACATTCGGTACATTTGCTGAAATTTGAAATCATCTAGCAGCAATAAATAATCTACCATGAATGTTACGTTCGATGTAGGGGTGGATCTAAAACCTCCTCCTTTTTGTCTCGTTCAGAGGAATAAATAGCTTACCAGAGCCTCGTCATTTTTCGATTTTGACTTTGAATCCGATAACATTCAGCGGTAAATGTGATAACAGAAATCTGCAATATCGACAATTTACTAGCGGCTATAAATCACTGCAGACCCGTCAGAGTCGATGGAGGAATCACCTCAAGGGCGCTGTACATATATTACTTCCTATTATTTATCTAATTATTCACAAACAGAAACAGAAAAACATACTTCCCTGCAGCTGCAGGTCGCTTCAGATAAACACAGTTTATATATATATATTGTACATACATTTTTTTTTAAATCTACTCCGGTTTGACTAATGATTTACATTTACAAATATTTATAGTTATTTACAATGTCGCGGACTATGAAAAGTTTCAAATTTTCATATCAGGGGTGGACATTATACCCATTGGGTTCAGCAAATGCCGTTACCACATAAAACACAGTTTACAATTTTTTTAAATAAAAATAAATAATAGCCCTTCAGTAGCAATAGGCAGCCCGCTCACTGGGTAGAGAAGATTATCTCCACATGCACCTCTAACCACAGTTGACACAGGAAGAGGGAGAAATATTCCCTGGCACTGTAAACAAAAATTTTACAATACGATATATATATATACCATTAGGCAAGAGTAGGGACCTGCCTGTTTATTAAATAATGTGCGGCGAATTAAACATCCTTTCCATAAGCAAAGTATGATTGTTTAGAGTAACTTAATTTTGTTGAATTTGTATTTGTGCTTGAAATAATACTCGTGTAATGCGGAGTAGCAATTCAACCTCTTCAGTTATTTATGCAGGCGCCTGAAAGGGCACGAAGTTGCAGCAGTTATTAAATTGTGTTTATAAACATCGAGCAGACATGAAACAAACTTCTCGGAACCATTAGAGATTAAGTAGTAGGAGATGCCTTCACTTGTGTTTGGAGATGCTATGTGCTATGGTAACTGGTACTATCGTGTCGCACTGTATGTGCAGCAAATGTGTTTATCTTCTCGATTCTGAATATCATTCGTGATCTCCGAAGAGGGCAGGAAAACGTGACATTTATTATAATACTAGCTGATGTGTCCTTTGGGTGCTATAGTTGATTTGACAGCGAAAGTAATGCCTTATTACAACTATTACTATCTCTAAACAAAGAAACAATTAGAAAAATTTACTTCATTCCAAACATTTATTTTTTTCAAAACATATCAAAATAATAAAATTCTTAATTAGGTACCTACTCGCGTTTTCCTATTTGAAAATACTCTACCCAAACAAACCGTCTTCTTTTGAATATGTAATCTGTGGCTAACCAGAGTGGTATATGTATGAGCTACCTCAATACAACACGGCGGGTTCAATGTTTTTCATTCTAATTTTAAAACGTTATAGCAAAAAAATTGCATAATGGATTTCATTCTAACGACTCTCTAAACCTTTCCGATACTAATAAAAATAAACTGCTATTTTCAGCGAAATCGGTAGAGTTATTTTCGAGAAAATCAAGGACACACAGACAAACATTCATTTCTTTTATATATAGAGAAGAAGGTATTTATACTATATTAACGTATACAAACAGTTGAATCGATTAGGGATAGAACATTGTCGATTTGATAACTGACTTACCATCACGCCGTTTCCCCGTAGGGGTAGGCAGATGGTGGACCGCCAAACAACTCGGTCTTGGCACACACTTCTTGCAGCATTCACATTCAAACATCGTCTCATACATTCTATTCTATTATTCTAACTGTTGACATGGACCGACTCAAGTATTTGATTCACCTGTCATGTATACCTCGGTTCCAATCACACTAGCGTCATACAAATTCTCCTTATACCCCTTTCTTCGTTCATCCGCTCTACATGCCCAAACCATCTAAGGGTCATTTTTTTATGTGAATACCGCACATGAGTCCAAATTACCCGGAACTAGTGGAATGGTTATGGCATCCCAAACTGGGGAATGTTGTGCAAATGGAGAAAGTGAGGAGGGAAAAGAGACGAAGTGGAAAAAAGTAGGGAAAAACCAAACTATTTAGATATCAGCAATTCCAAGCAACGCAACGATTCAATTTTTCACCAGCGCGATACTGACAGTACATCTACCATTCTGTACCGGTGTCGAAGAGAATATTCCATTGATCTGTTCACCCTCTCCTAGCACAAATTTCGTATTATTACGTATTCCCCAGTGAGCGCAGAGTGGCCAGATTTCAGAATAATTATTCACACTAAATTCTTTCCCAAATATACAAACCACGTGGAGTGAATGAATTGAGCACGTGTGCTTTTCAAATGGAAAGCGTAAATAAACAGTTAAACCAGCGGCAATTAGGAAATCAACAATCCTTTAGGTCATCAAAGAATTAAACCACAAATAAATTAATAAAGTTCCTCTGGCGATTACAGACTAAACCAGAGTTGTATTCAGAAAAAAATGACAACTATTTTTGATAATGCGTAGAGAAAACCAAAGGAGTGGATATTGAGCAGGTCCTAATGACCCTCCACACGACTGTTTTGGCCAATACTCAATACCCAGTACAAAACTCGTATCTCCGGAAAGTCATATTCATTAATTGTTTTTGTATTTAAATCGTAGAACTCCATTTAATTTATTAATAAACGAACGAATTATTCTAATATAACATTAATTAATAAAGTAAGGAAAATAGTATGTTCACATTATCAAAACAATATAACAAGTTTAAATAAATCAATTGCGAAAACATTATCATTTAAATGCGGGGAAAACACATTATAAGTGTAAAAATCTCACAGAATAGAGAATTTTAATTATTTTCTCACTAAATCGGTTTTACCGATAATATATCATTATTTTTAAAAAATCGTCACAATGTCGATTAACCGCAGTTTGAAAATGACCCTGAACGCCGAAATATCTATCACAATATTGAAAAACTAAAAATCAAATGAAACACTCAAACTTTGTTTTAACCATATTTATTTTACACGCCTACCGGTCCCAGAACAACCGTTCCATCGTCAGGGCAAGTGACTGAACAATATTACAAAATAATGGAAGAACATACATAATAAGTGGCACAGTGGGGGTGGGGGCGTGGTTAGGGATTAGTAAAGAGTGTGGGAAGAGATAGAGATTGGGGTGAAATTTTCAAAATGGGGATGTAAGGTTTTTTATTATTAATAATAGACTCGTTATTATTGAGGGATTTCTTAATTTCCAAGGCTTCTAAATTATTTAAGCCTTTACCTTTACTATTAATGTGAAGAATATTGATCCCTGTATTTTTATCAAATCTATGATTGTTTGAGATAATAAGATTAGCGAATTCAGAAAAATTATTATTTTTAATATATATTACGTGTTCTTTGATTCTAATGTCGAAATTACGGCTTGTTTTTCCAATATAAAATAAGGAGCAATCGTTGCAATTTAGTTCATATTAACCGAAGTGAGTCAGTTTATGGTCTTTATTTTTAGTGTTGCTCAAAACATTTTCAAGATTATTCCTTTTATAAAAAGCCGGTTAATATTAAATGGGAGATTATTGGAGCATTGAAATTAAAAATTGTAAAAAGTATAAAATTTTAAGCCATTGCTTAATATCATTATTATCTTTTATATTGTATAAATACTTATATTATGAAATTTTGTTTACTTTTTTTTATTTAAGATTTTATCAATTAAATTGGTTCATATCCGTTATTTACAGCTATTTGTTTTATTATTGAAAGTTCCAATAGAAAATTATCATTAGACATTGGGACATTAACTAGGCGATGTATCATGGAATGGAAGGCGGAATGTTTTTGTGAGACAGGGTGATTGGAGGTCATATGAATTAGAACTCGTTTATCTATAGATCTACACACTCGTTTAACTTAAATTATTACCATATTGACATTTTTAACTCAACTACACGTGATATTAAATTAAAATCCATAATGCGACCACTCTCAAACTAGTTAACTTAAACCATTTTTTTACCTTTATCCCACTCCTATGTTCCCATCCACCCTCCCCTCCCTCGACTGACATTGTTTAAGCTAATTGATGAAAAACTGTACATTGTCACACTTTACTCATAGTATTTATCATCAACAGAGGAAAATTTATAATTGGCATAATTTATTGTTTATATTGTTATATGTATGAAAATTATGGATTTGCTGTTAATTTTCCCAAAAAAAAGTAAAATAAAAATAAAATAAAAATTAGTGTGTCGGTATAGGTGGGTTTGCGGTTTATATGAAAATCAATCACATTACTTATGACAGATAAAGTTAAATCCTGAAAGTTTAGAGTAGCATTGCCTATTAAACGATGTGTTTTACACCTGTCTGTATAGAGTAACTAACTAAATATGTAAAAGCCCATATATAATATAGGGCGTATATAATATATTAAATAAATGTACAAATTATTTGTAAAATAAAATTCGTTTAATGTTTATTGAAAAAAAACTGTTCTGAATCCTGAGGGAACGAATTGTGTTTAAAGTGAGATAAACCCGATGATAAAAATAGTACATGCACAATTTTCAGCGCCCTTGAGGTGATTTTTCACAAAAACGGCGCTATACAAATCATCCAACTAGTCTTATTATTATTATTGAACAACCTGTTGGCCCATGGCCTAAGCGCGGTCCTGTGGGACCCCGAGGTCCACGGGAACACATGGTTAGCATCCAGAGCAAGACGCACCTAACAAAACAAACCAGAGGATGGAGTTTTTATGTCTAAAAATATACCCGGCCGTGCAACGGCGCATCGCTGCACAAAACAGCATCGACGGATGATTGGGCCCGGAGCGGCCAGCGGTTGGTTGCTGCATTAGCAGGTCGACATCAGTCCTTCAAAAATATTTTTTTTTTAAATACGCCATAGATATTAATACAATACGTTTATGAGAATTGTAAGTAAGTCCCAAAGACAAGCAATATGGAACTCCAGTCCATTTTTTTGTATTAATAATGGCTTTCAAACTTTTTTTTTTTTTAACGACAGTTTTCATGGTTAAAATAATATTCAAAGTTTCAATTTTTCAAATCCCCCCAAAGCGCTCCAAATCTATGGCCCGTCGGTTTTTATCAGTTTTAAGGTTAGAATGTCAAATATCAAAACAAGAACTAGCTTTAGCGTACATAATTGTATATTCTATTGATGGTAAACCATAATTAAACTTAAGTTATAAAATTATCTACCTTTTTAGAAGCTTTAACTCAAAGAATAATAATTGTATTGATCATCATTATCATAATATCCGTATTGATAATTGGTTTGATGATGAATACTGTAATTTCTTTCATGAATAATAGTTGTTTTTATTGAACAACAATTATAGAGCTTAAAGTCACCGAAATTAAGTGAAAATTTCATCCAAACTAAAAAATATATATATTAAAAATACAAAAAAAAATCTAAAAATAAAATTGTTCATACTAATCCAAAAACAGAATGCTCACGTGACGTCAGATGTTCCAAATGCAATAGTTCCAACATAACAAGGTGTTTTGATGAGCTGATTTTTTATTCACTTTTAAATAACGATTTATAAATTCTACTTATAATTGTAAATAATGAAAGTTATATATTCAGAATCGTCCGCTGATTTACTCGTATATGAATACATATCAAATATTTCACTTTACTTCCTTATTGTGATGTGCTGTAAGGCTGAGGGAGCAGACAGGGGAAGGAGATGATGGGGTAGACGGGTATTCTATCCAATATAAAACATAAATTGATGTACGTAGAAATAGAATTTCAGTACATTGTTTTATTTTGATCGTCCATAGCTTATTTAGTTGCGGTTTTCTCCTCCTTGTTATTCAATGCCCTTAGTATCCAGTCAAAAACCATATGTATAATGTCATATAATATTCTCTTGTTCTGTTGTTATTTGTACCTAAATATAAAGTAGGTACAAATAACACCTTACAATGTAAATAACTTTAAATATTTGTAAATATAATTAATTATCATCGAAAATTTCAGTTAAATCTCGAGTAGATTTTTTTAAACTATTTTCAACATTTTAAAAATTTGTTCTCCAGTCCTAAATTCGAAAGAAAAAATACATTAATTATAAAAATAAATACCAACTCTTCTTTAGACACTAACCTTCTAATACCTACTACTTATTCTACCGGTATTTTAATGGAAGATGCTCTGAGGAACTAGCGTCATTGATCCCTTCGGAACCGGTGCACAGTCAGGAAACACGCCAAACGCGCTGCGCCCTGCGCATGTTGACATTTGTCACGTGAGAACGAGTCGCTTCTACGATTCGTACTTGTGTTCAACAGTTCGGCTGTGGAATGATCTACCGGCCTCTGTGTTTTCTCCCTCCTACAACACCGGGAATTGCAATAAAAAAACATAATATCAATAATACATAAGAATAAAAGAGTAATTGCAATATCATGCAATGTGGAGTGCTTTTTTTATTTTATTTTTAATCTTGTGTTCTGTGCGTGCAAAATCATATCTTCCGAAGCTAAAACTTTATAATATAACTTGTTAATCAGGAGTGGTAATCTGAAGCGACCTGCCGGCTGCCAGCTGCAGGTAAGTATGTTTCTATATCTGTGTGTACATAATTAGATAAACCCTAGCAAGTAATATTTGTATAGCTCCCTTGAGGTGATTTTTCACAAAAACGGTGCTATACAAATCATACAATTATTATTATTACAAAAGTATACATTATCATCATTGCCTCACAACTTATAAGATTAGACAGTGTTAATAATAATAATAATAATTTGATGATTTGTATAACACAATTTTTTGTGAAAAATCACCTCAAGGGCGCTGTACAAATACTACTTGCTAGGGTTTATCTAATTATGTTCAGATACAGAATAACATACTTACGTGCATCTGGCAGGTCGCTTCAGATGGACACAATTTTATTAGAAAATTTAAGCTTAGAGAAGATTTGATTTTTGCAGTTGCTATTTTATGCTCCTTTTCTATTGATTTATTAGAGGATTGGTGGCACAAGAAGAGTTTGTATTTATTTGAAATATTAATATTTTTTAGGACTGGAGAATAATTATAAAATGACCTTAAAACGCTTGAGAAGTTTTTAATAGATATTAACTTTTTTTTTCTTATTTATTTAGTTATTTACAGTGTTGCGGGCTGTGGACGCATTTACGCACCGATGCGTGATTTTTTTTTTAAACTTATTCTATAAGTGACTTAAAGTAAGCACTAACCGGCTAGCCTAGATAAGCAATTCACATGTGCATTTCTTCAATCTATGGATATGATTGTCTGAAAAGATGAGTTTTAAATTTAGTTCTAATTTCTGTCGAGTCTTTGATCATTCTTAAGTCACGCGGCAGTTCATTCCAGGCTTTAGGTCCTGA
Organism: Halesus radiatus; assembly: GCA_022606495.2. Lineage (NCBI taxonomy): Eukaryota > Metazoa > Arthropoda > Insecta > Trichoptera > Limnephilidae > Halesus > Halesus radiatus. Next base: position 18,478 of record JAHDVE020001123.1, on the reverse strand, counting down.
TACTCCGAAAGCACGATCACTGAACTTAGTATTAGACATGCGCTTTGGTTCCTTCAACCTCCCGATAGCTGATGACGCTGCTGACTTAAGGGTGGACTGCTGTGAATTGGTATTTTCAGGAATACATAGTTCTGATAAGTAAGCCGGGGCCATTCCGTTACGTGACTTAAATACCATCCAGCAGAGCTTGAACTGGATTCTTTCAGGACATTTGAGCCAGTGGAGATTTTATACTATAATATGGGTTGGCACAGTGGCGTAATTCGATCGAAACGCCAGTGGCGTACATAAATTTCAATATTGTGCGTTCTCACAAAATATACGTAAGTTAATGCAGCCAATTATTTCGGGTCTTACACAATGATAATTACCATCGTTCCAGATTCTAGCTGTTCAATTGAACCTCTTCCAGAAGTCATCCTATCTTTAATCACAATGCATCCAACCTCTTGTCACGACACATCTCTCGGGCCAATTCAATCAAATTTAGGTCTTAACGAAAATAGAACAAGGAATATTAGTAAAAGTTAGGTACTGAATTTTAAAAAAGGAGCGGGTTTTCTTAGTACGAATCTAAATGGAACTTTATGCCTTTTGCTGAAGTGGAGTGAGACTCGCGGATGCGTAGGCGTAGAAGGTTGACGCTTGCATCTGGTGCATCGAATTATTCAGGCGTTGGCAAACTTTTATTTATCCTGCCACAGTTTGGAAGCCGGTGGCAGTAATTATTTAATATTTCGTGTTACTCCGGCTTGGACCGAGTTTCGACAATCTTTTTGTGGTTTTAACTTATTTTAAACTTTAGAAAATATGAAACAAACAATTATATGAATACCGCAGAGTCCTAACTGCTCCCAACCGTCTGGAGCCAGTGAGACTATGGCATCCCCAATTGGGGAATGTTATGAGGCTGAAGGTATTGACGAGGGGAAGTAGAAGGGAAGAGGAAGGTGGGGAAAACACCTTGCTATTCAGATCTGGTCACCAAACACGGCCGAAAGCCATTTCAAGCAACGTTTCAATTCTGAATAGTGGTCTTTCACCAGGGCGATACTGAGAGTATCTTCCACTCTGGAACGCGCGCAAATATACTATACATTATTTTTAAATGAATTAATTGTGAAACAACACAAACTAAATAAATAAAATTTACTTGCGCACGCCGGGATTAGAACCCGCGACCTTCGAATTCGTAGTCGAGAACCTTACCCCTCGAGCATGGAGGCCATCAATATGGCGTCGTGGCTTTGAAATATGTTGACGTGACAGTTGAATTGATAGTTAAAGATTGGTTTCGAGCTGCAAAAAATGTGCGCTGATTAAGAAATCTAGTTGACTAACCAGAAAGGTCTAAAACAAGAAATTTAAAATTCTAACCGTTTTATATTTTTTTTTACGCGACCACACAAAGTCCTAAGTACATATATTACGTATATGTATATAAGTGCACGGGGTTGTCGCATGAATTAATTTTGGTATTATAGACATCCCCTATACAGTCAGCTTAATTAAATTTAATATTCCAATTAGAACTACTCGATTAAAAATGTTATTCAATTGTAACAGCCAATGTCCACTTCCTAATATATCAGTAGAACATTAGCATATTTATGTAATAAGTCCGTTTAGGTACCTTCCAATATTTTTGAATTTTTAAACTACGTTTTTTTTAATATTAAACTAATAAATTTACATATTATGGTAAATACATATTAAGTTCTCCTAGTTTTTTTTATTTATTTATTATTTTATATACGCCCTATATGGGCTTTTACATATTTAGTTAATTACAATAGTCATGAAATACAACAACTAAATATTTCATTAGTCTCACGAACAAATTCAGGAATAACATAGTGTAAGTACCATTCCAAATAATTAGCTACAGAGTCGAATATTCAAAACATACCTCACATTCACTGATACTTATACTCTAGACACAGAATGTATGAAATAATCTTCTGTTTGTATTCCGTGCAGTTAAACACATCTACTTCCTCTGAAAAAGTATTGGCTTCTGCGTGAAGTCTAGGTACAAGCTAGTTTTTTAATGACTCCGTCCTGAAATTATTGTTACAGTTGAATAAAATTTTTGATCGAATAGTTCTATTTGGAATATTAAAATTAATTCGGCTAACTAATTCAGGGTTGTCTATAATAGGATTAGCAATTTTTAAAATAAAAGTTAAATCAGAAACAAGTCTTCTATTTGAGAATTTTAATTATTTCATTAAGAAATTGTAATTTATAGTTTCAGTAAGTAATCCGATTATATTGGATTCGGAGTATAAAAAAACTAAGATATAGCATTTCCGTTTATTCCATGTTCCGATTGTTGTGCACCTCTGTCTCCCAGCGTGTTCTGTCAGCACATGATGTGTCAAAATACATTATCAGATCATATCCACAATTAGTCCGGCCGAGGCAGAATAATCCCCCACAGCATTCTAATGCAGGGGGAAATAAATACATTAATGCCAATGAAATAGCCATAAAACTATACAAAATGTCCCGCATTTGCAGCTATACTGTGAATAATTTCTAACAATCTTTTAGTTTTTGTTTTTTTACGGTAACTCTTTATTCAATTATTTCTTATTATAAATTAATCAGGCCTATATCATCTTTGGGGATGCTGTGCGGAGGGTCTTTTAGAGAATAGGAAGAAGTGAACTTGGGTCTTGAAGAGATCCATATTGTAGGATCGAGGAAACACAAGGCTAGCAGATCATTCCACAGTCGAGCTGTTGAACACAAGAACGAGTCGTAGAAACGACCCGTTCTCAGTGACAAATGTCACCGGTGTGCGAATATTGGGCGCGCGTTTGATTTTTTTCCCGACTTTTTACCGGTGCCATTGACGCTAGTTCCTCAGAGTATCTTCCATTAAAATACCGATAGAACAAGGACAGCATTCCCACCTGACGTCTGTGCTCCAAAAATTAGAATCCGTTTGTTAAGATAGGCGAATCTATCAAACGGACCGCCCGTTACTGCACAGAGTCAAAGGTTTTTTTTCAGATATTTTGGGGCTCCTGACCAGAGGTGGCTGCCAAATTCTACAGTAGGGCGCACTTGCGATTTGTACAGGGTCAGCAGTTGTGTTCTATTAAAGTATCTGCGGGCTCTGTACAGTACGCCCAGCTTCTGAGAGGCTAACTTTACTCTGGCTTCGATGGAGCCCCCATTCCTGAGCTGGTCAATTAAGGTTACACAAGCATATCAATGTTGTTGTTTAAATCTAAATACCGCACAAGAGACCCAACTGCCCGGGGCCAGCGGGACTATGGGTTCTCCAATAAGATATTTTCACAAACTACCGTCAAAAATGTATGGAAGATGATTATATTTCTGATTCCGATAAACGCGCTAAAAAATGTGTAATTTTAATATTTTCGTTCAAAAATATTGTTTAAAAAAACGATCTAAAACCGCACATTCCGAAACAGTTCGAACTGGCTAAAACCTCATTAATAATAATAATATTTGGTTGGTTTGCATAGCGCCGTTTTCGTCAAAAATCACCTCAAGGTCGCTGTACAAATGTTTTTTTCCAATGCTCTATCTTATCACTCACTGTAGACAATCTAGTATTACTACTTTGTCTAGTATGGCTAATAAACTGCTTTCACCGGTTCATCGATCAGTATTACAAACATATGTACAATGTATTTGACCCATGAACGTGATCTATGTAATATACAGGTTATTAATTTTGTGTACAGGCAGATAGTATATACAGGACCATACATGGTAGGTCAGTTGAGATAAACACTGTTTATTAGCGAAATTTATGTACGGTTAAAATCAGCATGGATGAAATTAAAAGATCAATTAAATTTATGAAGAATGGTAAGGCTGTTGGTTTCGACAATATTTCTACTGAATACTTTAAAGGAGATAGCCGTATAATTCTCGCATGGTTATGCAAACTTTTTAACCAGTGTTTAGAGGAGGGTTACACCCCATTAGATTGGAGAAGGGCTGTGATCATGCCTCTATACAAAGGTAAAGGGTCACGTGTGGAATGTGGAAATCACAGGGCTATTAGCCTGTTTAGTTCAGTTGGAAAGCTGTATGGTAAGATATTGATTGAAAGGGTACAAATGAAAACAAAGGATAAAATATAGGATATGCAAGGTGCATTTATGAGTGGAAGGGGGTGAATGGATCAGATTTCTCGTTGCGAATGCTCACAGAGAAGTTTCTGGCAAAAAATCAAAAACTTTTCTGTGCTTTTGTAGATCTACAAAAAGCATACGACCGAGTTGACAGAAAAAGTTAATGAAGGTGTTGTCCAAGTATGGAGTGAATACAAATCTTATACAGGCAATCGCATCTCTGTACGAGGGAAGTGTTGCATGTGTTGAGGCAAACAGTGATTTTACGGGGTGGTTTGACATCACAAAAGGTGTTAAGCAAGGCTGCGTAATGTCACCGTGGTTATTTAATCTATACATGGATAATTGTATGCAAGAATTGAAAGAGGTGGGCTTGGGCGCAAAAATGAGTAGTCTGCAAGTATGTTGCCTGTTGTAAGCTGATGATGCGGTGCTGATAGCTAACAGTATGGAAGATCTACAGTCCCTCGTATCTAGGATGAACGAAGTATGTGTGAAGAATGAGCTAATGATGAATGTAAGTAAGTCTAAAGTCATGGTGTTTGAAAGAGAGAGTACGAAAGCAGTTTGCAATATAGTTTTGAATGATAAATAACATACTTGGGGCAGTTCGATGAGTTTGTGTATTTGGAAAATATGTTTACGAGAGATGGAAAGACTGATAGGGACATTGTGAACATTGACCTAGTGAGATGGCTAATGTTTTTGATGTTTTTTAAATTTAAGAATAAATAAATAAAAAATAAATAAAAATTTGTAACGGTCGCAACTGGGAATCGAACCCAGATTATTTGTTTCACCGGGACAATATCCTCCCAATTATGTTAATAAGGCCTTATCATTTTCCGTCATGTTTATCGATTTCATGAGGATTTATTAATATGATCTTCAATGATTAAAAGGTGTAATAATTGTCGGTTAGGTACTTCCTTATCCCCAGACAACTAGATGTGTTATGTCGGTACATTTCCCTATTCTGACTTCATTATCTAAAATATCAAGAATGACCCTTCAATATACGTTTTCCTCGATGTATTGAATTCACCGTACGGAGGTTGTTATTACCTCATCACATTATTATTATTATTACTGGAACATACGCGATGTTATTTGATCCGCGATGATTTACGGTTGTTTACTAAAATACGCAGCGTACAGTTTGCCGACACCGACACGTCATCGAGTGCAAATAATTTTCATTTATATTTACAACCAGATCAATTATTGCCTGCATAAGCGCGGAGACACACGTGCCGGTTTTGCCGCCCATTGCACCGGCTGCCGGCCGGTTTCCGCAGGATTGTCTGGCAAATAAATGAGACGCTGAGAACCTGAGAGGCTTATACGCCCTTGGAGTAGTTTTGAGAAAAATGCTTTTGAAGTTTTTAAGAATTTTGTTAATGCTTTCATTTCATCAATCCATTTTGATTTCGCTGATGCCAAACAAACTTAAGAGACAAAAAAATCTAATTTTATAGCATCTAAATAATATTTTTTTCTTGGTTATTGATTTATTTAAGTAACAATAGAATGAGCACTTAAAACCAACGTTTTTACTGAATATTTCAATAATATCTCAAATATTAACAGTTTTTCAAACATTTCATCTCTGTTCCCTTATGTTTTAAAATGTTAGAAAACTACGTTTTTTTACAGTTACTAATTTTGTTTTCAAGACAATAACTTAATTAAATAATTGCTTTTTCAAAAGCTAAACTTTAAAAAGAATAAAGAAAGAATAAATTAAAACAACAGAAATTATCCTCAAATTTGAAAAAATAAGGAAACTAACCTGATTTTTTCGGTTTATCGTTTGATTTCAATTGTAGGGTTTCTTCCTGAATATTTCAGAGGTCCATGATCCCACCTACACGTGATTGTCGAGTAGTGAAACTCATATTTTGTTAACAAAAATCGTTAAATATTAAGATGCAAAAAAGTGCGCGATTTCACCAACTGTCAGTTCATACTAATTAGGCGGTTGAGTATTAATTAATGTTATATTAGGATCATTCGTTCTTTTGTTAATTTCTAATTGTTCAAGCAAATTTAATCTTAGGCCCTATATGTAAGGGTTTAGGTTTGTTGTTGTCAAGCGGGACGTGATTATTTACTAAAAGATGTACTGCGAATTTTGAAGAAGTGCTTTTATTTTATTTAAACGCCAAAACAGCTGTCACAATAATAACAACTAAAAATACTTGCAGAACTTAATAATAACATTATTAAATTTTATTTACATTAAATATATACACACATCTGTAATCTAAGCATACAAACTAGAGTATTTCCAACTTGTCTAAAACCAGCAATTATTTGTCCAATATTCAAAGGAGTGGATCCCTCTCCGAGTAATCACAGACCAGTCTCATTGCTAAGTATACTTTCTAACATTTTCGAAAAGCTGTGTAAATAAGATTGATGACTTTATAAAATAAGCTAAAACTAATCTCATAACAACAGTTTGGTTTCCAATAGGAAAAATCTACCGAAAATTCGATAACTGATATGACAGAATACCTGGCCATTAACGTATGCGTGAGAATCTTTCTCGATTTACAGAGAGCATTGCCTCAATATCACAAAAAATATATATTGAGGAAACTAGAAATGATGGATGTGAGAGACATCCGTCGCTCGCTTGATTTGATGACCATCTATCTGAAAGAAGTTAAGTGGTAAAAAACAAATCTAAATTTAGTAACTCGGAAACAAATTTATTCGGCGTACCCCAAGGCAGTACACTGGGACCGATACTCTTTCTTGCATTTATAAATGAACTATGTAATATAGGTCTTCGTAATGGTAAATGTATACCATTTTCCGATGATGCTGTTTTACTTTTCAAAGGAGATAAAATCGATATCTTAAGCAGGTCTATTAAAAGTACAATAGTGTCTAAAATACAACCTCTTGCCACTAAATGCAACAAAAAAACAAGCTCATTATTTTTTCTACAAATATCAGAGGTAAACTTAACAGAACGATGAAAATAAAAGTCCATATGGAGTACACGTGCGATTTATGTGTAAATGGCACGTGTACCCCAGGAACACAAAAATCACACTCACGTGCATCCTAAGACATTGAAAAGGTGGAACTGGTCAAATATCTGAGAAAATATAGAAGAAAGCACATTGAAAATACAGGCAAACGAACGCGCAAACTAATATTCTATGTTTTAAAGATATACGCAACATTATATGTTCATACTCGTTTACGCAACACAATACAATTGTATACCTACTTCACATTGTGCCAATAAATATTTAGGTATGGCATACTAAGTTGAAGCGGAGCAGTCAAAACAATCTTAAATCGTTAGCTACAGCGCAAAAAGCGGCAGTAAGAGTGATTAGACATCGACACCTCTATTCAAGGAAACAAAAAGTTTAGATGTGCATGTACATGCACTTATAATGTACTACTAGATGACGTGTACCCGGCCTTGCTCGGGGTTATGAATTGTTTGGAGTAAACTTTTAATTCTAGTAAACAGGGTGTAATTTTAAGGTGGAATAATATAATTGTTAAGTTACTATAAAAAATATCACATACAGGTATAGTAATAAAAAATGATACTATATGAAAAAGGTTTATAATAATTTGGTAACCGATACCCTACCCCTTTTCCCATACCCCCCCCCCCCGCTTTCACCATAACCACTTCGCTTATACTGCCCGTATTATACCTACTATAATACGGGGATGCGCATAGTTTGGTGGGTCAATTAGTAAAGACATTAAAAATAATGGAGATTTTTTTTAAAAATTTTTTTTATTTAATATGATAATTTTTTTTACAGAGAGTATATAAATAAGACATGATTCATATAGTGTAACAAAAAATATAATATAGTTATTCCTCACCATAAAGAAACAAGGTTCTTGTGTTTGGTGAGTGATTATCGCTTAATTAATCAAATCATAACTTGAAATATTGTTGTACAATAGCAGGAAAATATGAATTTGTCGTGTAAATTTTGTAATTTATCACTAGTATTAAAGAAAATGAAAAGAAAGTAGAAGAAAAGAAGAGAAGATAATAATAAAAGACAAAAAAATCTAATAATAATAAAAAAAAAAAAAATTTAAAAAAATTGTTACAGTAGTTTGAGGTAATTTTTTAATCTATGTTGAAATTCATGGATATTTTCTATAATTTTAAGATCAGATGGCAGATTGTTAAAAAAGTTATTCCTAGATATAGGTATGTGTTTTGCGTATGCTTAGTATTGAATGGCGGGATTTTAATGTTTTGCTGATACCTTGCGGATATATTAAATTGTAATTTATTTAACGTTTTTTCTTTAAAGATTTGAATAATTGCATATATTTTTTATAAATTTTATCTACTGTAGGTACATTGAATATTGTAAAAAGCTTTTCAGTGGAAAATGATGATGGTTTTTTTAAAATTACCTTTATTATCAATCTTTGAATTATTTTAAGTGGACTTAAAATATTATCATATGTTCCCCCCAGCCAATAATTCCATATTGTAAAATAGACTGAACAATTGCATAGTACACTCTTTTTAGGTTTTCTAGTCTAAGAATATTTCTTAGTCTTATAAATATATATATACATTTTCTAATTCGTTTAACAAGTTCACAAATATGTGTTTTCTATTTAAAATGCTGGTCTATATATACACCAAGGTATTTAATTTTGGAAGTTGGACTAAGTATTGAACATGCTTGATTACAATTGATTCTGTTGCAGTTACTTTGGTGTATTATAATTTTTATTTCTGGTTTTGATTTAAATTTATTGATTATATATATATATATAATATTAAAATGTAGACATATTAATAAATTCATTGAACATTTTGACTTATCTGTGCTTCTTGCAAATTACATAACGGTTCAGGCTATTAATATAAATAATAGCTCTTATGATAATTCGTGCTGTGTGTACGCAATGCTGTATGGCGACAGATAAACCAAACAGATATTAACCAAGTTTAATAATTAATACGAAGGTTATCAAATTACTTGACTTCGCTTCCGACATAACGATAAAACAAATAATTTCAATAATAATAAATGTTATATTCATTTTATAACAAAATCCAAGGAGGTAATTTGCATCGTAGTAAGGTTGAACGGTGTTGGCGACAGATCCAAATATCGGTTCATGGCCCATCTTCCTTGTTTCTATTATCTATGTATGCAGTAAACAATGTTTCCGTAGTAATTGAACACACGTATGAATCGGCACACATTCTAAAAGTGATACAAAGTCGTTGTACGAAAAAAAAAGTAATCCCGAATCCTAACCTAACCTAACCTAAATAACCTTATTTTAATATATATCGTATTGTACAGTGCCAGGGAACATTTCTCCCTCTCCCTGGGTCAACTGTGGTTAAAGGTGCATAAATGTGGAGATAATCTTCTCTACCCAGTGAGCGGGCTGCCTCTTGCTACTGTAGGGCTTTTATTTAATTTATTTCAAAGAATCGTAAAGTGTGTTTTATGTGCTAGCGGCACTTGCTGATAGCAATCTTATATTTAAGCCCGCTCACTAAGATAATGGAGGGTATAAAATGGAATTTGGGAGGAGACAGAGGGGGTGATAAATATACAATAATGTATTTTTTTAAATAAATATTATATCTTTAGTTACTATAAAATCTCGTTGTACATTTAGTTGTTGTATTATTATATATATTGTTGTTGTTTCCCTCTTATACGTAATACTTTTCAGTTTTTATCTCCCTCTAATATTTTATTCTTCTTCCTTTTTTTTGTTATTATCCTGTCTGATTCTTTTTCTATACCTATATTTACTATAACTCTTATTATTTTCTTTAGCTATTATATTTGCCCTCACGAAGCTTGATCTAAGTGAAACCGGTTGGCGTAAAAATACAATAAATTTTGTGATTAATAACAAAATGTTTGTTTTATTTTAAATAAATTACTTATTAGGTACTCTCTGACTTTATATTTATTTTATATTATTTCATTTTATTTTATTTTGTAAACCAACAGTTGGTATTCATATATTTAAAAAATGAACTAATAATAGGTATTCTCAATTAAAAAAGGAAAAGTTACAAAGTTAGCCTGTGTGGTTAGGATGATGGGAGGGAGGGGAAGGGAAAGGGAAAGGATCTAGTCTGTGTAGAGTAATATGTATTGTGTGAAATTATAAGAGGCTGAGTTGAATAAGTTCAACTCACTGTGTGAAGTGTTAAAAACGGTGAATAAAGATGTTTTGTTTTGAGTTAGTGTTGCATTGAGTTAGGCTTACTGTGTGGTTTTGTCTGGTTTGTCTGTTAGGCACTCTTAATAGAATCCGTTCGAGTAATTCAGGGTAATCTATCACAGAGTTGGGTATTTTTTTGTAAAAACAGTACATTCTAGTGGCGAAATCCCGAAAAACGCGGCTGACTCCTAATGGTCATGACTCAAGTGGGAACGATAGCCCCGAAAATCGAGGTATCGTAGAAAACGGTTTTGTAATTTATCAATCCTTTCTGTATGTGATATGTACCTGGGATTACAGACTTGAGAGGCATATTCCAGAGAACTGCGTACATACGCGAAGTAGAACATTTTTATTGTTTATTAATTGATAAACTAAAGTTTTTAAGACAAGATTTTAGTGCATAGCGCAAAGGGTAACAATTATTTTTATAAACAATAATTATTAGCCTGAAACACTCATCCAAATTGAAAAAACCTTCCGAGCAAAGATAAATGTCGCCGGCAGGACTCGAACTTGCACCCTTCTAATATCCGGTCAGAGCATTTATATTTGCTCAGAAGGTTTTTTCAATTTGGATGAGTGTTTCAGGCTAATAATTATTGTTTATAAAAATAATCATTTTTATTGTGTTTACCTTTTTAAATGTTTGCAGGTTGCGAGTATAAAGTAAAGTATCTTGGAAGCTTTTGCAACCATTGATTCAATATGGCGGTCAAAAAGTAACTTCTGGTCTAACACCACTCGCAAATCGGTGTCGTTTTCATCTACGAGCATATTGAGCCATGATATATAATTTGTTAAAAGTGTGTTAATTTATCCGGTCACCGCAAACAATATAGGTAGCGTCTTGTCTTGTTATTACTGTATGTTTAATATATGTTGTTTGTTATTGTTTCAGGCCGTGTGCAACACAACATTGTGCGATTGCAAGGGGTTGAAGGGTTCGCCGGGCGCCTCGGGGATCCCGGGCATGCCGGCCCCCCAGGGGATGCACGGAGACTCGGGCTTCGACGGGCCGGTGGGACCTCAGGGCGAGAAGGGGGAGCTCGGGGAGATAGGGGGCCTAGGCGAGAAGGGATATCGGGTAAGTACACCAACCATGTGTTACCTTAACTGACTGATCACTGATTCGTGTATCAGGCAGTACGACGGTATTATACAACATGGAACCAACCCTCGACATGTTAAAATTCGAGCTAGTGCAGTGTGATTCCCAAAAGAGTCAATTTGTTAATAAAAAAAAATGCCACGCGTGAAGTGGGTATTACTGAACCTGATACCTATCGTTGTAAGAACCAATCAACATTCATCAATCGACTGTTTCGTGTTACACAAGGAAGCACTGGGAACAATTTTGTAATTTGGTCTCCTTTCTATGCTGTTCATATTCATCATATTCATCGCTTCTTACGTGGAAATGCACGGAGATTAGGGCGAGAAAGAGGCGATTACTTCTGTGTTGAAATTGAATAAACCATAAACATTTCTACATTAGAAAAGCGTAGGAAACACTTTGATCTTATTTCATTTTTAAAATAATTAACTGTATTATTGAGTCACCTTCTTTGTTGCAACTCGTTCAGTTCAACATTGCTTGCCGTAGACTCGGAAACAATGAATTGCTTTTCCTCAATAAACACAGTGTTATCAGTGGTAAAGCATACAAAAGTAGAAGTGTATTTTTCCGACGGTGTTGCTGAGAACAGAGAAACTGAATCTGGACAGATAAGTTTTCTGAGCACACCATGCGTTATAGGCGCACTGCTCGATGTAAGCGGTAATTTTACGACTCTGAAATGACCCGATGGTTTCGGTTAGTGATTTTAAAGGGTCGTTATTCGTGTTAACGATGGAGGAAGCTTCGCTACATTGATATAATTTCTGCACGATATAGAATGAACGCTGACAGTTAGATACTTCTTGTAGCCAGTCTAGGGCCTCAGGAGCCGCCCTGTGGACCTCATCAATACCTATGGGGAATGAGTGGAGCGGGAAGTCGTTGAGCGCATGTTTGATGATCTGCACCCCACAACATTCATGCAGTGCAGACTCTTTAAGGTCCCGCCTATGCATCATGTTGGCACAGCGACTGTCGGAGTACCTTATCCTGTTGATGGAGGACCAGAACTAACTAACCATCACGCCGTTGTAGCAAACAAAAAGTTGTCCAAAGAAGCGAAGCTAGCAGTCCACAATGGAGTGCTGATACCAACCCTGATGTATGTGATATATGTATGAAAGTAGACTGAATGCTGTAGGAATGAGATCTCTGAGACGAATGTGAGGTAAAACCTGTATGATCGTGTGAAAAATGTTGAGATTCGTAAAGAATGCAAGGCTGATGTATGCGTAATGAGCAATATTAAGAAAGGGACGCTTAGATGGTTTGGGCATGTAGAGCGAATGAATGAAGAAAGGAGAATATATGACGCGAATGTGAATGGAAGAAGAACCCGGGGACGTCCGAGGAAGACATGGCACGATCAAGTTAATCAAATACTTCAGTCGGGCCATGTCAGAAGTCTAAATAACAGAAAAGAATGTATGAGACGATGTATGAATGTGAATGAAGCAAGAAGTGTATGCCAAGATCGAGTTGTTTGGCGGTCCCTCCTCTCTGCCTACCCCTGCGGAAAAACGGCGTGATGGTTAGATAGTTAGTTTTTATTATTATCGGAACTAATTTCAAGTTTAAAATCACCTTTGACAATTTTTGAAAGAGTGGTATTTCATTTTCCCTATAAAAGCAGAGATTTTCCAGGTTTTCAGCATATTTGTGATAAATTGGAAAGAATATACTAAATAGTACTAGAGTGAAATGCAATTTTAGGGTGGAAAGTATTATAAAAATAACATGTCTAATAAACTCTTTCAGGGTGACCGAGGTCTGCCAGGTTTCCAAGGGATTGCCGGTGTACCTGTAAGTACTAAATGTTTACTAAGTGACTTCATTACTAGCACGCATTATTTAATTATAATTTAATCAATCTTAACTCTATCAATAAATTAATACCAATAGTAAAATAGCAGCATGGATAAACCAAACGCTGTTTCTGTTGGTTGGTCACTGATAAAATACATCTTGTTCAAGTAATCACCACACTTGTTGACGTTCTTAGGGCGTGCCGGGAGCGGAAGGGACCCGAGGTATTTTGGGCCTGGACGGCTGCAACGGAACCGACGGAGCACCCGGAACCCACGGGCAGACTGGATACCCCGGGGAGCGAGGTCTCCCAGGGCTTCAGGGTGCACAGGGCCTCCGCGGGCTCGCCGGGGAAGGCGGCGTCAACAGTGCGGGGGCCAAAGGCAACACGGGGGATCCGGCCAGACATGGACTCCCTGGAGTTCCCGGCCAACGCGGCTACCAAGGGGCCTACGGAACCGTGGGATTAACAGGGGACGAGGTAAACTAAGGAGACTGCTATATAAAACATTCACGTTTTTTCTCATTGATATTTTGTGAAACTATTAGTGAAGTATTTGATTTCATCAGGGTCCACAGGGCGGTGTGGGTGAAACGGGAGCACGGGGATTTACCGGAGATGACACGACAGGCCCTCCGGGTGAAAAGGGAGAGCGAGGCACTTCCGGAGACACAGGTCCTGAGGGGGAGCTCACGTACCCAGAGCCCGCGGAGGGGGTGTCCGTGCTGCTAGCCAAGGGCGTCAGGGGAGACAAGGGCGACCAGGGCATGCAGGGTCGCAAGGGGATCAAAGGAGAGACGGGCTCAAGGGGATTCTTGGTAAGTCTCTTCATCTGTTTCTATATACTTACCAAAAATGTTTCGCGTGTTCTAAATTTCTAACTCGATCTTTTTGTATTTAAAGGGCCTTCAAGGAGTGAATGGAATTCAAGGAGACAAAGGTGCAATTGGAGATCAGGGTCACGAAGGCAAGATGGGTAAGGTAGGACCCCTGGGACCTAGCGGCGATAAAGGAATGAAGGGAGCGCCGGGTTTCGCCGGCACTCCGGGATACGACGGAGATGGCGGAGGTCGCGGAGAAGACGGCCAGGGTGGATCTCCCGGAAGACAAGGAGCCCAAGGAGAACCTGGAAAATACGATCCGAACCTGAATGAAGCTGCTCCTGTAGGAAACCAAGGATTCCAGGGTCCCATAGGCTACCCGGGAGAAAAGGGAGCCGCGGCGTACAATGGTTCCCGAGGTCTCGTAGGGATGTTGGGTCCACCGGGACCCCCAGGACCCGCTGGATCTCCGGGCTATCCGGGAATTAAGGGATCGTCCATTAAGGGAGATCGAGGAACTGACGGATTGCAGGGATCCACCGGCCCACAGGGAAAGGAGGGTTCACCGGGACCCAGAGGCGAGTTCGGAGCAAAGGGTTTCGCGGGGCGCGACGTGATTGGTCCTGATGGAGAAGATGGTATTCCAGGGCAGGACGGACAGTCCGGACAGCCCGGAGACAGGGGTGACTCAGGGCGCGCGGGGCCTAAGGGACTTCCAGGGAAGGGCTTCAACAGCATCGGCCCAGCGGGAGAGAACGGTCCGCGGGGCCTGCCCGGGATAGCCGGGGCCGACGGATATCCAGGAATCCATGGACTCGATGGACTCAAGGGAATTAGAGGAGACGATTGCCCAATCTGCCATTCAGGTAATAAAAACGAAAAATATTGATGATGGGTAAAATACCTTAAGAGTTTAGTTTTAGAATTATACGCAAATCAAAAACTGTTCAGGAACAACCTAAAAAAACTCAAATGACGGCGTACCTCTTAACTCCTTCCAGTAGTTCTGGTACCAGATAAATGTCTCTCGGCAGATTAGAGCTTCCTCTGGAGCCGGATGTCCTGTGCGAGTGGGTGGCAACTGCGCGCAGCTGATAGTCTCCTGTCATGCGCCGACCGCCGACCTGATAGCTGATAGTAGAACATTTCACATCTTCGTTTCACCCTAATTATATTTATTTGCAATCGTAGCCGTGCCGCAATGTGTCACCGTTTATTTACTAGCACTTCCGCAGGAAACGAGCAAAAAATTTAATCGATCTAGTTGGGATATTTTTGAAGCGATGACTACCCATTTTACATAGTCTAGGAAGTCAACGTCACTTTGTTGGAAATGTGAAACTAGTATATTTGACAGGTTAATTAATAGTTAACACAAACAAATAATATAATATTATTTAGATTATATTTCTGAATTTAGAATTACGAATAGGAAGAAGAAAGTTTAACGTTTTACTTAAACCGATCCCATTGTATTTCAGGTCTACCCGGAGCCAAGGGAGAGATGGGCGACGCAGGCCGCGACGGCTTGTTCGGTCTACCCGGATACCCCGGCCTGCCCGGAAAGCGGGGCAAGGAGGGAGCCTCCGGGAACGACGGGATTCCGGGGGAGGTGGGTCACAAGGGCATCAAGGGGCCCATGGGCATCCTGGGCAGGCCCGGAATGGACGGTAGGAAGGGAAACATCATCATGCCCCCGTGGAGCCAGACCAAACCTGACCCGGGACCAGATGGCAATATCGGTAATTACCCTCATTATCCTAGGCTATTATTAAAAATTGTTACATTCACACAATACATTTTTTAAATAAAAATATTGTTTCCTTATTTTTTCATCGAGCGAAAACAGTTTTACAGCCTCTGTGAACTGGATCCCCCGACTGAATAGCCAGGAACTTTTCTTTCCGCTGCACAACATTCCCCTGTTTGGGAATTCCATAATCCCACTGTGCACTGGTTCTGAGCAATAGGGACTTTTGTGCAGTTTTCGATCAGTATGCCCATCTCTCGTAAACATACTTCCCAAATACACAAACTCACCCACCTGTATACCGTAACTGTACTCTCTTTCAAACACCGTGACTCATTCTACATACATACCTACTTCGTTCTTCCTAGACACGAGCGATTGTAGATCTTCCATACTGTTAGAAATCAGAACCACATCATCAGGGAACATACTCAGATCTAGTCCACTCCTGTTAAGTCTCGAACACAATTTTCATGGTAACATTACGCAACCTCGCTATATATTATGTTAACCGTTGGATGCACTCAGGTTATCCTGGGGAGGAGGGACCACGCGGACTGAGCGGCATCCCGGGAGTGGCGGGATGGCCCGGGCAGCGAGGGCCCAAGGGGTACATGGGCGAGCAGGGCCCCTCGGGCCTAGCGGGGCGCAACGGCTCCGATGGCAGGCCCGGTGCCCCCGGCCGCAAGGGCATAGACGCCTATGTTCCCGTGGACTTCCTCAGGGGAGACAGAGGCTATGAAGGATACACGTGAGTTTTCTAAATTTCGTTGTATAAATAATTACTTAATGATTTTCATCCAAGAAATCATGGATTTCTCAATACAGAGAGGTTGGTATGTGGATAGAAACAAAAGTTTAAAACAAAATAGGAGTGGCTGTGCGTACATGCGTTTTGCCGTATTGAGGATGAACGACGTTGGCCACACTTTTGTGTGTGCAGTTTGTTACTAATATTGGTTCATGAATCATTTCTCCCGTTTCTATGGTCGAAACGCACGCCCCTTCCCGTCTCCGCGAGGCGGTGTGAGTCCAAAACAGTCAATTTCGTATTTTTTTACGAAGTATTCCTGTATTTTAAAATAAGAAAGTATGGTAGAAAAAAAATTTAAAATTAAAAAATGCATATTTTTTTACCAAAAATAACACGAATTTCTCAAAAAATAACGCGAATTTCGCCAAAAATAAGTCCAAATTTTCATGTCCCTAGTGATTAGCGATCAAAGAGAACCTTTTCTACTTAAATCATTTTGTTGTTGCCATTGGCATTTTAAACGATTGAAGGGCCTTCAATTTTTTCACTGTAATATAATGTTCAGACCTGTGGTTTGTCTAACTCATCGCAAGCATGAAAAAAGTATATATTCTAAGTAATTTATTGGAATATAAATTTAAATAAAATAAACGGAAACACGCATTTTAAGCAAATAAAAAGCTATATCGTTTTTCCTGTTAAATTAAAGAGTGAAGCATAGTTCCAAGATCGGTGTTGCCATAGCAATGAAAAATATTAAATCTGTTTTATTAAATTTCTACGTTTTATTATTAAACGGAATGTCTTTCACGCCTTCAGGCTCCAGACAATCCAGACCGAATCTAGACCCATCCAGTCACGCCTTTCACACCTTCAGGCTCCAGACAATCCAGACCGAATCTAGACCCATCCTGTCACGCCTTCAGGCTGCAGACAATCCAGACCGAATCTAGACCCATCCAGTCACGCCTTCAGGCTCCAGACAATCCAGACCGAATCTAGACCCATCCAGTCACGCCTTCAGGCTCCAGACAATCCAGACCGAATCTAGACCCATCCTGTCACGCCTTTCACGCCTTCAGGCTCCAGACAATCCAGACCGAATCTAGACCCATCCAGTCACGCCTTCAGGCTCCAGACAATCCAGACCGAATCTAGACCCATCCAGTCACGCCTTTCACGCCTTCGAAACCAGACAATCAGACCGAATCTAGACCCATCCAGTCGCCTTCAGGCTCCAGACAGTAGACCGAATCTAGACCCATCCTGTCACGCCTTCAGGCTGCAGACAATCCAGACCGAATCTAGGCCATCCAGTCGCCTTCAGGCTCAGACAATCAGGCGAATCTAGACCCATCCAGTCACCTTCAGGCTCCAGACAATCCAGACCGAATCTAGACCCATCCTGTCACGCCTTTCACGCCTTCAGGCTGCTGACAATCAGACCGAATCTGAACCCATCCAGTCACGCCTTTCCGCCTTCAGGCTCCAGACAATCAGACCGAATCTAGACCCATCCAGTCGCCTTCAGGCTCCAGACAATCCAGACCGAATCTAGACCCATCCTGTCACGCCTTCAGGCTCCAGACAATCCAGACCGAATCTAGACCCATCCTGTCACGCCTTCAGGCTCCAGACAATCCAGACCGAATCTAGACCCATCCAGTCACGCCTTTCACGCCTTCAGGCTCCAGACAATCCAGACCGAATCTAGACCAATCCAGTCACGCCTTTCACACCTTCAGGCTCCAGACAATCCAGACCGAATCTAGACCCATCCTGTCACGCCTTTCACGCCTTCAGGCTGCAGACAATCCAGACCGAATCTAGACCCATCCAGTCACGCCTTCAGGCTCCAGACAATCCAGACCGAATCTAGACCCATC
>JAHDVE020001122.1:0-33809 GCA_022606495.2 Halesus radiatus | reverse complement strand
AGAGAAGAGAGAAGAGAGAAGAGAGAAGAGAGAAGAGAGAAGAGAGAAGAGAGAAGAGAGAAGAGAGAAGAGAGAAGAGAGAAGAGAGAAGAGAGAAGAGAGAAGAGAGAAGAGAGAAGAGAGAAGAGAGAAGAGAGAAGAGAGACGAGAGAAGAGAGAAGAGAGAAGAGAGAAGAGAGAAGAGAGAAGAGAGAAGAGAGAAGAGAGAAGAGAGAAGAGAGAAGAGAGAAGAGAGAAGAGAGAAGAGAGAAGAGAGAAGAGAGAAGAGAGAAGAGAGAAGAGAGAAGAGAGAAGAGAGAAGAGAGATTCGGGTTAAAAAAAAATCGTTTAAATTTCAATTTATTTCAGAAAAAAATAGAACCGCCCTCTTTTTCATCAACTAGGTTTATCAGGTATTTTGGAGCTCCAGCCCAGAGGTAGCTCCCAAAATTCATTTGATGGACGAAATTATACAGGGGTAGCTAGTCACTACTGAAGAACCTGCTATCCCTATACAAGACGCCCAGCCTTTTGAAAGCTACATTTACTCGGACTTCGATATAGCCCCGATACTTCAGCTGGTCTGAAATACTTACACCAAGCATTTCAATGGAATTTTTATTGGAGAGGGTGCTTCCATCAAATTGCACCAGACATTCATTGATCTCCCTCTTAGCCGAAATCAGACACGCTTGGGTTTTTGAGACGTCGAAGCTAACCAGGTTGGGCCTACCGTCCCTACCCCATGGACGGACCTTCTGGAGGTGGTGGTCAACTTCTTGTCTCAAAACTTCCCGAGCTGTCTTATTGACCAGAGTCTTGGCAGAATCTGTTGAGAGACACCTTCTTATGGACTTTAATTGTCATAGATAAAATACACTAGAATTTATTATATTGCCCAAGTGAGTACTTATTGAAACAATGCTTTGGTCCAAGTAAATAGTAAACATTCTTTCTTTGAGGATGGGAATGTGATTTATGAGACTAGAGATTGGTTAGACGCTCCGAATTTATTAAAAAATGTATGAACATATAAACAATAATCAGTAAACTTTCAAACCTTCTTGCTGACCCAGTACACATGTCAACACCAGTGCTGTAAACACAATTAGTAGGTAAACACGCATGTCTTAGCTATTAAACTGTAGATCTCACTACTTGTAGTTCGAGACAGCAGAAGTTATTTTCTTTGGAAGAATCAAATCACTGACTGAGTGAATATACTGTCGCCATCATCTTTTATAGTTTTATCATCAGTATTGTGACTTGAGGTCAAGACAAAATGTTAATTTCGTAATAGGTCTTATCACGGGGAAAAAGAGAATAATATTGTTATCAGAAGAACACAAATTAAAGGAGTGTGTGTATTGGTGCATGTGTGTACACATCCGACAGTGATGTCTTTGTCGAAAGTCAAGGAGAAACAGTGTGTGTATTGGTGCATGTGTGTACACATCCGACAGTGATGTCCTTGTCGAAAGTCAAGGAGAAACAGTGTGTGTATTGGTGCATGTGTGTACACATCCGACAGTGATGTCCTTGTCGAAAGTCAAGGAGAAACAGTGTGTGTATTGGTGCATGTGTGTACACATCCGATAGTGATGTCCTTTTCGAAAGTCAAGGAGAAACAGTATTTCGCATGTCTCATCTCTACTTATTGGTTTTGGTGATAAAGCAGTTGTGCACAACCAGGGACGGTTCTACGATATCTCTCGCCCTGTGCAGTTAGCACCGATTGCACCGGGCCGCTAACGTGGCATGCGAGTATTCTATCACTGAACTGCAGTTGCTACGCCTATACTCTCATTACTATGCTATAGTAATATTTTTTGTCAAAAAAATATCGATTTCAGAAAACCTCACCTTGCGATTTGGACAACAACAAAAATGTAATTTTTTAAAAATCATAACTTACTATAAGCACAACTTTTTTTGGACGCATTTTATTTTTAAAACCCTGAAGATGGTTCAGACTTAACCGAAACCGGTTGGTTTTGTATTCAATAAAGTGGTGCTAAAATAAAAAAAAATTGTGTTCAAATCATATTACATATCTCTAACAGAAAAGTGATTACTTCCTGCCAAAAAAATATGATTGCATTTGATAGCGCGCCAGCCTTGCTAGAGACGACCGATGTCTAAATGGAGGTATGTCACTGTCACTGCGGTTCCGGTTACCAATTTAAATTTTAGCTGCTTTTTCAACTAGTTCCCGACATACGGATATGGGTTTTTGGCTGCGCATCGCGGCATATAGAGCCTAAGGCACACGTAAATGATTCATGGAAAACAGGCTCCGGGGTCGACCAACTATTATGCAATTCGTAAAAAAATACCGTCACAAAAAACTTTTTCCACACATTTTTGACGTTCGTTCAGTGCACATTTCGGCGCCCCAGAGACCTAAAGATGAGTTGCAATGTTTCCAGCGCAATAGAAGACATAATTATTCCACATTAAGATAATTTAAAAATGATTTAGCAAATATTTCGGCGCCCCTTCAGAGATTGCGCCCTTGTTTTTTTGTACAGTATGAACGTATGGCAGATCCGGCGCTGTGCACAACCTATTTGTCAATTCTCGATATGCTCGTGGGCCGTAGGGGGAAGGGTACCTACAGCTTGACATGGTAAACTTTGCAGTCGATGGCTTTTTAAAAACGTGATTTTCCGTACAAACGTCCCAACTGTCCGACTCCAGTGGCGTGCGGTCCGTAGAGGCTGAAAAGCTATGCCTAAAAGGTTTTTACATGTTAATACATTTATCACACAGTTTTACAAAGGAGTGTAATAATACAGTACATACAATAATAAATCGAGCATAAAAGAAGTACAATATAAGTATGTAGTTAGAGTGCAATGAATAACAGTTTCACCTGTGGTTACATTATTACAGCAGGTGGTACAAAAGAGTATAACGCGTGGTTTAGCACATAATATAATAACACAAGTATAAAATAAGTAAGGAGGCAGTTACAGCGCAATAATAATAATAATAATTCTTGGATGATTTGTATAGCGCCGTTTTTATGAAAAATCACCTCAAGGGCGCTGTACAAATATTTCTTAACTAATTATGTACAAACAGATACACAAAAACATACTTACCTGCAGCTGGCAGGTCGCTTCAGATGAACACAGTTTTATTAGAAAATTTATTTATAGAGATGATAGTTTTACATGGTTATCTGTTGCTCCTTTTCTATTGATGTTGCATTTATTAGAAGATTGGTGGCACAAGAAGAGTTGCTATTTATTGAAATACTTATAATTTTTAGGACTGGAAAGTATTCGGAAAATGAATTTTAGGACAGCTTTTAATAAATATATAATTTTTTTAATTTTTTAATTTTATACTTTGGTTATTTACAGTGAATTTACAGTGCGTGAATATTTTGAATGTCTGAAAAGATGTGTTTTAAGTTTAGTTCTGAATTCTGTTGAGTCTTTGATAATTCTTAAGTCATGCGGCAGTTCATTCCAGGCTTTAGGTCCTGACACTCCGAAAGCACGATCCCCGAACTTCCTTCAACCCGCCGATAGCTGATGACGCTGCTGACCTAAGGGTGGACTGCCGTGAGTTGGTATTTTCGGGAATACACAGTTCTGATAAGTAAGCCGGAGCCATTCCGTTAAGTGACTTAAATACCATCCAGCAGAGCTTGAACTGGATTCTTTCAGGACATTTGAGCCAGTGGAGATTTTTGAGATGCTCTGAAATGTGAGAATATTTAGATACGCCAGTGATGTCTTGCTGCAGCGTTGAATACTGATTGTAATTAGTTAATTTGGTATTTGGGGAGACTCGCATATATTCCGTTGCAGTAATCTAGACGTGACACAACGTACGAATTGACAAGCAGTTTAGTTGCCTCTGTTGGCAGGTTTCTCCGTACTGCCTTTATTTGCCTCAATTGAAAGAACCATGTACTTACAGTTCTGTATACTTGACTTCTAAGGGAAAAGTCTGCATCCAGATTGACACCGAGTAATTTAACACACGTCTTCGGAGTAATGTCACTTCCTGAAATATTTATTGGAGAGTTATCAATGATATGCTGACGCCTGCTTGTCGGGTGGGTAATATAATTATTATGATGTTGTAAAACATGAACACTTGTAAAGCGTGTTTATAATACAGCAAGCCTTTATTACGTCCGTGCGGGTGTTTTATAGAAACATAACATAATGTATGGTAGTGAGGCATGGAATTGTAGAGGAAGGATGAAAGTAAACTGAATGCCGTAGAAATGAGATCTCTGAGGCGTATGTGTGGTAAAACTATGTATGATGGTGTGAAAAATATTGAGATTCGTAAAGAACGCAATGTAAGCGTCATGAGCAAGATTAAGAAAGGGACGCTTAGATGGTTTGATCATGTGGAGCGAATGAACGAAGAAAGGAGTGTAACGATAATATATGAGCCGAATGTGAATGAGGAAGACGTGGCACGATCAAGTGAATCAAATACTTGAGTCGGGCCATGTCGGAAGTCGTAATAATAGAAAATAATGTATGAGGCGTTGTATGGAAGTGAATGAAGCAAGAAGTGTATGCCAAGATCCAGTTGTTTGGCGGTCCGTCCTCTCTGCCTACCCCTGAACCCCTGCGGAGAAACGATGTGATGGTTAGTTAGTTAGCAAGTTAACATAAAAAATACAACGATAAAACAGGTACATATGAAAAAACTTAATAAATTTAATAAAAACATTCAAATAAACTGATTTTTAGGCTAGAAACAGTGTTGTAACGATAAACTGTACTCATTATTACTAAGTCTGTGCAATCTTTGGATGGGAGATTTCCCGAAATAATTATTTGGAAACGATGAATTATTATATAGAAAGGTTTGTCTCGTATTACGGGTAGGTACACGCAATACGTGAGTTAAAAAAATGAAGAAAACAGTTAAATTATAACATATTTACACCCTCAAGTAATTTTTACTGTCATTTCTCAACCTGGCCACAGTCACCAACAGAAGGTAATATTGAAAACGGCCTCAAAATAATCATTGTTCGCAATTACAATCGAAAAGACTGCAGCCTACCCTTGGTCATGGAGCAATGCACGCCAATGGTAGCACGCCTCTGGTTTATAATAGGTATGTTTACAAAAACAAAAAACTAATCACCTACCCAAAATATCATCTCTCATAATAACAAATAATGTCCTCAATAAATGTTCAATTACTTTTTGGTGTCATTATTAATAAATAAATACAAATTAATGAAAAGATTCGCTTCTGAAACATGTAGATAATTTATACATTAAACTGTGGTGTACAAAAAGTATTCCGTAATAATTTTATCAACATGTTTAGATGTCAATTCACCTATCTCAGAACAGGTTTCCCCTAGGTGAGGTAGGTAATGTAAACCAAACTATAATATAATTATGTAGCACATATTGTACTTATATATAAACATGCCGTATTGTGTGAAACTGTGGAACGTTCTTTCAATAAACGTCGATTTATCGACACTGAAATTGAATTGAATATCATCAACTGTTTACAAAATACATATTTTACTAAACTGAAGTACCCGGCGTTGCCCGGGTGTGAATGGTTAGAGTAAAGTTTTGAGGATGTGGTGTGTTATCCCTACTCCTACCCCTTTCCCTACCCCTACCCCCTACCCCTTCCCCTACCCCTACCCCCTACCCAGTAGATTTCCTCTTATTTTGAAGGTCGAAGTAGCAACATTCTGCGTTAAGGGGTAAGAAAGGGGGCACGGGTGGTTTTTTCTAAATCTCACATAGACCTTCCTCTTGTTTCTAAATTGAAGTGTTCAAAATTTCATAAAGCTCGGAATAAAACTGTAGATTTGTATACAAAACAAATAAACACATTGATTGATCATTGATATAATACAAGGAGAAGAAGCTATAGAAGATTAGTGAGAGTTTAGAGATTTCTTTATTATTTACTAATCGGTGTTATCACTGTTTCATCATATCTTTAATAATAATAATATTACTAGTAATAGTAATAGTAATAATAACAATATTACTAGTAATAGTAATATTACTAGTAATAGTAATAGTGATAGTTATAGTAATAGTAATAATAACAATATTACTACTAATATTAATATTACTAGTAATAGTAATATTACTAGTAATAGTAATAGTGATAGTGATAGTAATAGTAATAATAATAGTTATAATTATAATATTACTAGTAATAGTAATAATAATAATATTACTAGTAATATTAATAGTGATAGTAATAATAATAGTAAGAATAATAATATTACTAGTAATAGTAATACTGATATTAATAATAATAATAATAATAACAATATTATTAGTAACAGTAATAGTGATAGTAATAATAATAGTCATAATAATAATAGTAATAGTAATAATAACAATATTACTAGTAATAGTAATATTACTAGTAATAGTAATAGTGATAGTTATAGTAATAGTAATAATAACAATATTACTACTAATATTAATATTACTAGTAATAGTAATATTACTAGTAATAGTAATAGTGATAGTGATAGTAATAGTAATAATAATAGTTATAATTATAATATTACTAGTAATAGTAATAATAATAATATTACTAGTAATATTAATAGTGATAGTAATAATAATAGTAAGAATAATAATATTACTAGTAATAGTAATACTGATATTAATAATAATAATAATAATAACAATATTATTAGTAACAGTAATAGTGATAGTAATAATAATAGTCATAATAATAATAGTAATAGTAATAATAACAATATTACTAGTAATAGTAATAATAACAATATTACTAGTAATAGTAATAGTGATAGTAATAATAATAGTAATTATAACAATAGTAATAGTAATAATAACAATATTACTAGTAATAGTAATAGTGATAGTAATAATAATAGTAATAATAACAATCGTAATAGTAATAGTAATAATAACAATATTACTAGTAATAGTAATAGTGATAGTAATAATAATAGTAATAATAACAATCGTAATAGTAATAGTAATAATAACAATATTACTAGTAATAGTAATAGTAATAATAATAGTAATAATATAATAGTAATAGTAATAATAACAATATTACAAGTAATAGTAATTTGCACTATCCACACAGTCCTGCTGGATTAAAAAAGAAATAAATAATGCTTTATTCCAGAAGCGGGGCAGGGGTAGTGCAATGCAATCCGTTCCATATGTTACATTAATAATACACAAATAGAAATAACAATACATAAAAAGGAAAATAAAATTGTAATGAACACAAAATGAACAAGTTTTCTGGTGAAAATTTGACGGTCTCCCGCACTGACGTCAGAATGGATAGACCTGGCCTAACGTACAATTTCGACAGCCTGGTGGCAAAGGTCACCTGACATCAGCCTAGTAAACTGCCGTACGCAATTTTTCGCGTTATATTGACTGCGGTAACCAAATTATACAACATTTATAAAAAGGATTAAACCTATCAAAATATTCGGGTTTTGTAAAAAATGCGTTTTTTTACTTATTTGCTGTTTTACTAAAAATTGGCGTCACGTGCAACTCATCCCCGTTATTTGGGTTGCTTCCCCTTGCATGTTAGGGCATCTCTATGTATTATTTGCCCCGTGGTCTCCCGTCTCCAAAGGGCCATTGGGGGGACTCATCCACGCAACCGTGGCAGTAATGATGGTATTCTTGAATTGGCGTCCTTAACATAAGCTTCCTATGCGGTACCCAGAAGTACCCTGAAAGAGTGCTCTCGTCCCTCCAGGAACATTTCCATATCGCTGCAGCATTTAGGTAGACGGAATAGTTGGCGATATGCATTATTGTAGGTGACTTTTAGATTGTGCCATTGGGCAGCAGTGTCTGTGTATCTGCCCACAGTACTGACGTATAAAGGGATGTGCAGAATGCGTTGAAGACTATTCTTTTGACGTTTGCACTGCAAAAGTAAAAACGCCTTAACAGCATACCTGCTCTAACGGAGATCGCTCCCAGTCTTCACGATATCTGTGTCTAACTTTGCCAGGAGTTAGTTGCGAGGTCGCACCCGCTGCTTCTTTGGTGCGTTCAGTACTCAAACCATCCTGACCTGCTGATGTTCCAGTTTTCATATTTCAGATGGAAACTTTTACTATTAAAATAGAGAATTATATTGTCTCATTAGCTAAGTTGGTAAAGCGGTTGCACCGGAAAGGCAGAGGTCCTGGGTTTGAGTCCCAGATGCGACTGAAATCTTTTTTACTGTCTGTGTTTTTTTCCGGTTTCACGTTTAGGTTATGTTAATATTATTTTCTTCAATGATTAAATAAACTTTTTGATTCTTCCTAAATATTCGGGTAAAACTTTGCAGTCATGCAAAAAGATACCCACCAATAATATGGACATTATTCCTGCATATAACTAATACCTATTTATTTCCTGTGTCTTTTTCTGTTTCATATTACATTTGAGATTTGTTAATATTATTCTCTTCAATCTCTATATGTAAAAATGAATGTTTGTCTGTGTGTCCTCGATTTCCTCGAAAATTACTGGACCGGTTTCGCTGAAAATAGAATAGTTTGTTCTTATTAGTGCCGGGAAGGTTTGGAGAGTAGTTTGAATGAAATCCAATATGCAATACTGTTGATTTAACGTTTTAAAATTGATATGAAAAACATTGAACCCACCATGTTGTTTTGAGATTAGCCCACAGATATACTACTCTGGTTAGCTACAGATTACATATTCAAAAGCAGAATGTTTGATTGGTTAAAATATTTTCAAAATGGAAAACACAAGTAGGTACCTACTTAAGAACTTTATTATTTAGATACGTTTTGAAAAAATAAATATTTGGAATGAAACAAAATTTTCAAATTAATGTTTCCTATAAAAAATAATTTAAAAAAATACACTTTTTTTCATCACTTTATAAATGTACATAAATATCT
Organism: Halesus radiatus; assembly: GCA_022606495.2. Lineage (NCBI taxonomy): Eukaryota > Metazoa > Arthropoda > Insecta > Trichoptera > Limnephilidae > Halesus > Halesus radiatus. The sequence goes on along the minus strand of JAHDVE020001122.1, from coordinate 24,922 downwards.
ACATGTTTCGAAAGCGATGCTTTCATCATCAGGAATATATGAATACTATAAAACAATTTCAAGTAAAGACAAATCATAAACATAAACAAAAATATATGTATTTATAATTTGTCTATTGATTATTTGTCATGTAGATATCTGTGTATATTTATAAAGTGGTGAACACAAAGTATATTTTTTAATTATTTTATTAATAATGACGCCACAAAGTGAATACCAATCGTTTGAAGTATAACGTTTCTTTATTTAGAGATAGTAATAGCAGTCACAAGGCATTACTTTCGCTGTCAAATCAATTATGGCACCCAAACGACAAGCAGGATTTCACAATTTCATAACTTTATTCCTAAAAAAATAGAATAATCCCGAGCAAGGCCGGGCACACATCAGCTAGCGATTAAATAAATATTTATTACATCGGTAGGAAGGTGGTCGTTACACTACTAAATAACAGAAATAAAACAATTAATTAGGAACATTTAAAATATTGGCATCGAGAGGGTTGACAACTTACTGAAGTTCTTCGTACAAACATGACCTCACCAAGAACCAGTCCACAGCTGGTTTTAATAGCGACATGTTGCCTTCGCGTCCGTCTGTCTTGTTACTGTTGGTGTTTTCGTGTGTTTTGGGACGAAATGACGAAGGTAAACACACAAATAGTAGTCATATTTTAGATTGTAAAGACGCATGAAAATAATGTAGTTAGATTCTGAAAAAAAACCATCGACTCTGTGCAGAAACGGGTGGTCTGGTTCGTAGATTCCCCTATCTTAACAGGCGGATTGCAATCTTTGGAGCACAGGCGCCAGGTGGGAATTCTGTCCTCCAGGTGGGAATTTCAATGGAAGATGATCTGAGAAACTGAAAACTTTGATCCCTTTGTCCAGAAACACGTCAAACGCGCGCCCAACATTTGTACAAGGATGACATTTGTCACATGAGAACGATCATGAGTTCAACGGCCCCTGCTGTGGAACGATTTGCCGGCCTCCGTGTTTCCTCCCTCTTCAAGGCCCGTGATCACTCCTCCCTTTCCCCAAAAATACCCCCCACGCAGCATCCTCAAAGATGACATAGACCCCGAAGGAAATTGCTTTCCTCAAGGACTCCTGTCTGGACTTAATGTAAAAAAGGTTATTTTTATTTTCGTTTACCCTTAATTGCTGTTCCTTACAACAAGGAACTCCAGTGAAAAATATACAGGATGTTTTTTTTATAGGTTTGGTTTTTAAACTGGCAACATTGTTTCTACAGACTGGCAATTTGACAGTTGACAGTTGATTTGGAGTCAGTACGTTTTGCGATTTCACCATGAATAGGCTGACGTCAGAACAGCACTCGCAAATTGTGCAATTTATTTTGAAAATCATGTTGTATGTTTTTTTTAGAGGTTTACAAATTCGAAATTAAAAAAAAAAACGTTAATTCTTAATGTCTATATTAGCTTTATTTAATAGATAATTTTATGCAATTATTGATTACATATGATTTCGGGCATATGAGTGCCACGAATGAATGAATGAAGTGTGCTAGCTCGAATAGGGGCCGTAGATCGGCAATAACATGGCGAATGTTGACCTCCAACTAGTTCAACGTCTCTGATTTATCACCATAGACTAGTGACTTCACATACCCCCGTAGAAAGTAATCTAATGGTGTGAGATCACACGATCGTGGAGGCCACTTCACAGGTCTTTAAAAACCATACCTCTAAAAAAACACCCTATTTATTATACGTAGAATTTATAAATCGTTATTTAAGAGTGATTAAAAAACCATCTCATCAAAACACCTTGTAATATTGCTACCATTACATTTGGAACATCTGACGTCATGTGCGCCTTCTGTTTTTGATTAGTAAGAACATTTTTATTTTTAAATTTTGTTTTGTACTCTAAATATATATATATATTTTTTAATTTTGGCGTAATTTTAACTTAATTTGTGTGACTAAAAGCTCTATAATCGTTGTTCAATATGAAAAAAACGATTATTAATGGTAGAAATTAGAGCATTCATTAGCAAACCAATCATCAATACGGATATTGTGGTAACGATATTGCTCAATACTATTATTATTCTTTGAGTTAAAGTTTCTAAAAAGGTAAATAATTTTATTACGTTATCTATGTACATATTTTTAATTTGTTTTATTTAATATTTCTTAGAAACTGGTCCATTTATTTTATTAAGATCTTTTTTATTTTCAATTTCACTTCGCTTCTTTCTGTTTCCATTTCAACATTTACAAATATTCGATTTTTTATTATTTTTATACAAGTAGCGGAAACTCCACTGGTTAATGAACTCTTGATATACAAGTAGTGGAAACTCCACTGCTAATGAACTTTTGATATACAAGTAGCGGAAACTCCACTGGTTAATGAACTTTTGATATACAAGTAGCGGAAACTCCACTGGTTAATGAACTCTTGATATACAAGTAGCGGAAACTCCACTGGTTAATGAACTCTTGATATACAAGTACCGGAAACTCCACTGGTTAATGAACTGTTGATATACAAGTAGCGGAAACTCCACTGGTTAATGAACTGTTGATATACAAGTAGCGGAAACTCCACTGGTTAATGAACTCTTGATATACAAGTAGCGGAAACTCCACTGGTTAATGAACTCTTGATATACAAGTAGCGGAAACTCCACTGGTTAATGAACTCTTGATAAATGAAAATCCCATTACAACAAACATTTCGGTATTTATTTAAATAATATATTACAAGGAAAATATGTACAATCCACTGAAGAGCCAGGAAGCTAATCTCCTTTCTATACAATGCTGAGATTCCGTCAGAGAGCGGGATAATTGTCCCCACTTAGAACAGTCTGACGGACAGCGCTATCTGTGTGGAACTTTGGATACTAACACATTATACTAAAGTAAAGGGTACTTTCGAAACCGGTCGATTATTGTATTAAATTGAAGCGGTTCAAAACAATTTTTTGCGTTTATATGTAAACAAAATAAAATTAATTTCTGTCACATAACACCACTTGTTAATCAGCAAAATTTTCTATCACGTATTGCCACGTGAAAAAATATCACCGGAGATCAAAATGCAATCTACATTATTTTTTTACTCCCAAAAGCGCTAGTTAAAGTCTGTCGGGTATATTTTGTTACACTCTGTATACTCCACTAGCAGCAATTCGCGTTTTCCCATCGAATGGACCGATTTTTTCGGTGGCCTCCAGTTCTCAGTGTGTACTATGTAATACTCGTAGTATCGTGAGGGCAAACTGATAGTAAAAACACAAAAGAAATGTTTATAGCGAGATGGTCACAAATCGCCCTTGAAGCGAATGACCCTAAACAAAACTCGTTTAGTCAGGTAATTTTGTTGTTCTTATTTGACTAAGCGGTTGCTGAGTTTGTTTCATTTCACGTTCGTTGATACTTAGTTCTGCCTTTCCTATCACTGGCCTGTAAAGAGGACACTCATTGTCCAATATTATCAGTGCTAATGACGCCTTTAAAATTGACCAATTATCAGGTATTTTGCTGATACGGAGGTCGGGTTTGGATATCGATTTAAATACGTTACTTGTTCTTGGAGAACATGTAGCTATTCTTCACTGAATACACCTTCATATCTTCACTTGGATATTATATTCGATCTTCGTGTTGCAGATTTAGTATCACGATACTTTGTTTGAGTATTTTATTAGGTGTAAGAATTATGAACTAGGCACGTAGTGCACTCTAGCAAAGATGTAAGAGGAGATGAGCTGAAGTACCAACTGTACCCTAGCTATGATGTAGGAATAACGAGCCTGGGATATGGGAGACATGTGGGTTTTAAAGCAAATTTACAAAGAATTGCAACCGTTACATTTGGAAAGTTGGCGGTCATAGTTAAAAGGGTCTTGCAGATTCGAGGGCAATGGATTAGTTTACAATTTAGATTAAAAGCGATGACCATGGAACATTTAAGATTGGCTTTGGGAATAGTTTCATTAAGGTATTTACAATTTTGAAATGGGGCACTTATTTTAATAGCTACTAGTTAGCCATAAGATGTAATAACAGATTGTCTATAGTTAGTGATAGGAGAGAGCATTTGCAATAACTTATTTATACAGCATTGAGGTGATTTATCTAATCGTCTAAGTGTTATTATTATTATTATTAAATATTATCATCAGCACGTACATCTTTGGGCAGTGGCGTGCACACAGTTTGTAATCAGTAATCAGGGTTGGCAGTAGGAAAACAGCGAATTATTTGACATTAAAAAAACTTATAACAGACGTGGTAAGTTTTAGTGAAGCTGCTGGCTTTAGCCGAAGTTGGATGTCGTTACGTGCTGCACCAAATATCCAAAAAACCGCTTCATTTCTGCATATTACATGCTAATTGAAGGATATATAAAATTTCCATATTTTTTCGACCGCACAATTGCATGAAAGAAAGCCAACGTATTGTTTATGTCTATTATCTCCTGACGAAGGAAGGGTGCTTCCGAAATCGGTAGAGTGTTAATAAAATAAAAGTGGTCTACAGCAATGCACGCCACTGCTCTTTAGCAACCATTGTTATACTGCTTACTATGGCTTTTTAGGTTGTTTTTTGTAGTAAATATCAAACTGAGTGCGAATATCAAACTGAGTGCAAATATAAAACTGAGTGCAAATATCAAATTGAGTGTATCAAACTGAGTGCAAATATCAAACTTAGTTCAAATATCAAACTGAGTGCACATATCAAATTGAATGAAAGTATGTAACTCTGAGTGCACATATTAAATTGAGTGCACATATAAAATTGAATGAAAGTATGTAACTCTGAGTGCACATATTAAATTGAGTGCACATATAAAATTGAGTGCATTTATCAAAATGGGTGTAAATATCAAACTGGAGTGTAAATATCAAACAGAGTGCAAATATAAAACTGAGTGCAGATATCAAACTTAGTCCAAATATCAAATTGAGTGTAAATATCAAACAAAGGGTAAATGTCAAACTGAGTGCAAATACTATACTTACTACGTGTCATCTTTCGATGCCTGATTGTCCTGATTGCGAGGACTAACATATTATATGACAGGTCTGGCGACCTGATCCGGCAGAACCTGTGCAGGCCACCTGTACATGTACAGGCATTCCGGACCGGTTTGCCTGAGCGTCTGGAGCCTGCATTTTATTATTAAGTTAATGGATCATTCCAGTTTTGCACGATTCATTTTCTAGCGTAGGTTCAACGATTTTACGATCAATGACAGCTTGTTATCTGAATCTCTTATCACAGGTCACTGTCCAATCTTATCAAGTATCAACGTTATTGACGTTATGCTAAAATGCCAAAAAGGTAAATATGCCAATGTAAATACAGACACATTTTATAGCGGACAAAACATCATGCAGCTGCAATAATTTGAAACGTTTTAAATGAAAACGCCAATCCTGAATTGAATTGAAAACTTGAAAAAATAGGTTAGTTTTTATTTTATTTCTTGCTTACATTTTCTATTTAGGAGTTTCGATTTAAGTCTTGATCAAAAATTATTCCTAATGATTCAATTTTATTTATTTTGATGAATAATAATAATCGACGCCTGAAAAGCTACAGCCTACCCCTGGTCAAGGAGCAATGCACGCTACTGGTATTGTGTTAGTGCTGTAATTAAAAGTAGGAACAGTAATGTATGACATGTACGAAATTGAATGAATGAATCAAACGAATAAAATTAATCTCTTGACATACTCGATCTAATCCTCAATTTGATAAGGAATTAATTCTTGATTCCTCGGACCTGCATCCGTGCGCAATGCACTAACGCACGGCACAATAATAAGTCGCGGCATTGTGTTGTGCAGGACTACGTCCCGCGCCGTAATCCATAAAACATCGTTCTGTCAGGGGGCCACTGGGGCTTTTTGGAAGCTGAAGGTTCTATCAGATGTCGATCGTCAGTTGCGTGATCCCGGTGGTTCTTAGATTTTTTATGATGGCCACTACCTTTGGTTGCGTCAATTGAGGGGCCAACTGTTCGGTTATTGACCCTTAGAGAATAATTTTCATTGCGTTTTTGTCCGTATTCTACAATTAATTGTACCCTCCATTGTATTCAGGTCCAGTTGTAAAATAAGAACGTCACCAAAATGGTTTTATACAGAAAGTATAAATATGATGTGTACCCGGTCTTGCCCGGGATATATATATATATATTTACTAAAGTTGGGAAGTTGTGAATTCATGTTTTTCGTTTGAGTGCCATAATTGATTTTAGAGCGGAAGTAATGCCTCGTGACGACTATTACTATATCTAAAATAAGAAACAAAGAGACAATCATTTGAAAATTTTATTTCATTCCAAACACAATTTTTTCCAAAATATATCTAAATAATAAAGTTCCGTAGGTACCTATTTGGGTTTTCCATTTTGAAAACATAATTAAATTAAAAATCCGTCAGATAGTGCCGAAGATGTGAGCTATCAAATCTCGACCAAAGCCTTTAGAATTTGTTCATACAATTAACAGATTTTCTCACGGAATCACACTGTGACCAATATTTTTAATTCAAATACCGAAATCCAAACTCAAATCAATGCCACAAGTCCGTAGATACGAGAAATGAAATATCGACACCAACCCTGAACATTCTCCATAGAATGAATATTTTTTTTATGAATGTCGTTTTTGGCAGATTTATTCACTGAATTTCATTAGAGTGATCATTTTTATTTCAAAACTAGCTGATGTGTTGCGTTGCTCGGGTTTTTTTATTTCAAAACTAGCTGATGTGTTGCGTTGCTCGGGTTTTTTTATTTCAAAACTAGCTGATGTGTTGCGTTGCTCGGGTTTTTTTATTCAAAACTAGCTGATGTGTTGCGTTGCTCGGGTTTTTTTATTTCAAAACTAGCTGATGTGTTGCGTTGCTCGGGTTTTTTTATTCAAAACTAGCTGATGTGTTGCGTTGCTCGGGTTTTTTTTATTTCAAAACTAGCTGATGTGTTGCGTTGCTCGGGTTTTTTTATTTCAAAACTAGCTGATGTGTTGCGTTGCTCGGTTTTTTTTTATTATTTTTTTTTAATAAAGTTATGAAGTTGTAAATTCTTGCTTGTGTTTTAGGTTCCATAATTGATTTGACAACGAAAATAACTATCTGTAAACAAAGAAATGACGAGACGTTCATTTGAAAATTTTATTTCATTCCAAACATTTATTTTTTTCAAAATATATCTAAATAATAAAGTTCTTGAGTAGGTACTTCCTTGTGTTTTCCATTTTGACCATATTCTACCCAAACAAACCTTCTTCTTTTGAATATGCAATCTGTGGCTAACCAGAGTTGTATATCTATGGGCTAACCTAAATAAAACACGGCGGGTTCAATGCTTTTCATACTAATTTTAAAACGTCAAAGCAACAGTTTTACATATTGGATTTCATTCAAACTACTCTCTAAACCTTCCCGGCACTAATAAAAACAAACTTTGCTATTTTCAGCGAAACCGGTAGAATAATTTTAGAGAAAATCGAGGACAAACAAACACACAAACTTACATTGATTTTTATATATATATAGATTAGAAACAAAATAATAATGAAAATTTCCTTTAAAGACATGCTTTTTTTTTCGTCAAATTGGCAGATCTTTTCAAAAAATCACATTGTTGCCAAAATTTTTAATTCAAAATCGAAAAACAAACTTGAATCAGATCCGAAGATATAACTAACTAACTAACTAACTAACTAACTAAGCATCACACCGTTTCCCCGCAGGGGTAGGCAGAGAGGACGGACGCAAAACAACTCGATCTTGACATATACTTCTTGCTTCATTCACATTCATACAACGCCTCATACATTCTCTTCTATTATTCCGACTTCTGACATGGCCCGACTCGAGTATTTGATTCACTTTAGCGATCAAATCTCGACTCCAACCTTGGATTTACTTCATTAAATTAACTTTTTCTTCACGGAAGTCAGTATTGTCAGTTATTTTTACGCAATTGCATTCTGGCCATCATTTTAATTTCAAAATCGGTCTGATAGTGCCTAAGATATGAGCTATCGTTGACCCAAACCACGAGAATTTGTTAATAAAAATTACAAAATTTTCGCGAATGTCGGTTTATAAAGATTTTTTTCAGGAATTACATTGTAACCATCATTTTAAATTGAAAAGCAAACTCGAATTAATGCCATAGACCCGAAGATATGACCAATCAAATCTCGACCCCTACCATGAATTTACTCCACAGAATAATTTTTTTTTTGCGGAATTTTTTCACGGAATCACTTTGAGGACATCGTTTTTATTACAAAATATGTGCCATAGTGCCGAAGATATGTGCTACTAGATCTCCACGCGAACCTCGAATTTCCTTCAAATACATGCTTTTTTTTAAATCTCACTTTGGAAGAATTTTTCAAAAAATTCCATCATTTTTAGATTATATTAACATATTTATAAATTTTTTTCGGGTTTTGTTTTTAATCGCTGTTGCAATGCTTTAGTGTTATTAATTATTCAAAAAAAATAAATACACAGCTTCCGGCAAGCCACAGGCAGTCCAGTGACCAGTGAGATGGTGTGATGGGATTGTTAAATAGGACAATTATTTTTTTAGGAGACAAATGCGTCATGACTGAGTCTGGCAAAGCAGGAGTCTGCACGCACATCAGCAAATGTACGGCCGTACTGGAGGACGCTTTACACGGGATTCCACCACAGGTAACGATCATGTCCGTTGTTCCATGGCTCCGTAGATTATAATAATAATAACATTTTATTGATTTGTATAGCGCCGATTTTATGTAAAACCACTTCAAGGGCGCTGTACAAATATATATATACATATTGTCTATAATAGACAATCTATTATTACAACTCATGGTTAACAAATAGCATTCACCAGTTTCTCGATCTGTAATACCAAACTAAATGTGCAAATGCATTTGACCAATGGACCGGGACAATGGTGATATTAATTTTATGTACAGACAGATAATATTATACAGAACCATACTTACCTGGGAGGCCGCTGGAGATAAACACTGTTTATTAGCCAAATTTACATACTATTCTGCACGCAGAGGACATAATATTGGAAAAATATGTTAACGGAGATATTATTTAATCCTGTTATATATTTTGATATTTATTTTATAATTATTTTTATGTCCAAAGAAGTGAAGCTAGCAGTCCACAATGGAGTGCTGATACCAACCCTGATGTATGGCAGTGAGGCATGGAACTGGCAGAGGAAGGATGCAAGTAGACTGAATGCTGTAGAAATGAGATCTCTGAGACAAAAACCATGTATGATCGTGTGAAAAATATTGAGATTCGTAAAGAATGCAAGGCTGATGTAAGCGTAGTGAGCAAGATCAAGAAAGGGACGCTGAGATGGTTTGGGCATGTAGAGCAAATGAACGAAGAGAGGAGTGTTAGGAGAATATATGACGCGAATGTGAATGGAAGAAGAAGCCGGGGACGTCCGAGGAAGACATGGCACGATCAATTGAATCAAATACTTGAGTCGGGCCATGTCAGAAGTCGGAATAACAGAAGAGATTGTATGAGACGTTGTATGAAGGTGAATGAAGCAAGAAGTGTGTGCCAAGATCGAGTTGACTCTGACTTATGGTTGGTTATGGTGATGGTTAGTTAGTTAGTTAGTTAATTGTATTCTTTCAATTTATCGGAATATAATAAGAAGACATTTAATCATTGAAGAATTATGACAATAATTTATTAACAAATCTCAAATGAAACAGAAAAGGACACAGTTGAGATTATCCACCACTTTCCCACCCCGGTATAAGTACCTTATGGTTACTCCTTCAGGGTGCACCTCAAGGACTCTAATTTTTTGGTTCAACGAAGCTAAGGTTATAAATGATTCTAAACCCTCAAGTGTCCCTGCATAGCATTAGCTTAGAAGGAGGTTAGTAAAATTCCACAGCCCAGAATGGTTAGTACATACATACGGTCGACAAAAGTGGCTCTAGTAATAATGGTGGCTCTGCTCTACTCGTCCGTAGTCACAAATAATATTCACAAATCTTGAATTTGTGATATGATATCGATGAAGATGACATAAATTGAACTGGTCTCATTTGCTTAGTTGGTTAAGCGGTTGCCCCGGATAGGCAGAGGTCCTGGGTTCGAGTCCCAGATGCGACTGAAATCTTTTTATTTTCTGTCCTTTGTTCCGGTTTCATATTTCATTTAGGTTATGTTAATATTATTTTCTTCAATGATTAAATATTCAGATATATTCAAGCCGAGTTCAATAAGAAGCTCCAGTGAAAAATGTAATGACTTTAAAAATGTGTATTTATGTAGATCCGTAAACGCCGATTCTGAATATATAACTTTTATTATAAATATAATTATACGTAGAATTTATTAATCGTTATTTAAAAGTGCATAAAAAATCAGCTTATCAAAACACCTTGTCATGTTGGTACCATTGCATTTGGAACATCTGACGTCACGTGACCATTCGGGTTTTTGGATTAGTATGAATTTTTTTTTTCTATTTTGTTTTTTATTCTTTTTACTTTTGGCGAAATTTAAACTTAATTTGGGTGACTTTAAGTTCTATAATTGTTGTTCAATATAAACAACTATTATTCATGTAAGAAATTAGAGGATTCATGAGCAATCCAATTATCAATACGGATATTATGATGATGTTAATGCTCAATACTATTATTATTCTTTAAGTTAAAATTTCTAAAAAGGTACCTAATTTTATTTCCTATGTTTAGTTATGGTTTACCATGAATAGAATATACAATTATGTACTGTAAAGCTCATCCTTGTTTTGAAATTTGACATTCTCACCTCGAAACTGATCAAAAACGACCGGCCATAGATTTGGAGCGTTTTGGCGGCCTTTGAAAAAATGAAACTTTGAAAATTGTGTAACTCTTAAAATTTTATAATTTCGATTTAAAATGGAGTTCGATAAACTAAACTTAAATACATGCTTCCTCTCCTGGTGGTCTCCTTGATTGTATATCTTCTTGATATCAGCTGTATTGATGCTATTTTGCTCATTCTTATGTTGTCTTTTAAACAAATATGATGGTCTCCTTGATTGTATGTCATCTTGATATCTGCTGTATTGATGCTATTTTGCTCTTTCTTCATTTGTCTTTTAAACAAATATGTTGGTCTCCTTGATTGTATATCTCCTTGATATCTGCTGTATTGATGCTATTTTGCTCTTTTTTCATTTGTCTTTTAAACAAATATGTTGGTCTCCTTGATTGTATATCTCCTTGACATCTGCTGTATTGATGCTATTTTGCTCTTTCTTCATTTGTCTTTTAAACAAATATGTTGGTCTCCTTGATTGTATATCTCCTTGACATCTGCTGTATTGATGCTATTTTGCTCTTTCTTCATTTGTCTTTTAAACAAATATGTTGGTCTCCTTGATTGTATATCTCCTTGAGATCTGCTGTATTGATGCTATTTTGCTCTTTCTTCATTTGTCTTTTAAACAAATATGTTGGTCTCCTTGATTGTATATCTCCTTGATATCTGCTGTATTGATGCTATTTTGCTCTTTCTTCATTTGTCGTTTAAACAAATATGTTGGTCTCCTTGATTGTATATCTCCTTGACATCTGCTGTATTGATGCTATTTTGCTCTTTCTTCATTTGTCTTTTAAACAAATATGTTGGTCTCCTTGATTGTATATCTCCTTGACATCTGCTGTATTGATGCTATTTTGCTCTTTCTTCATTTGTCTTTTAAACAAATATGTTGGTCTCCTTGATTGTATATCTCCTTGATATCTGCTGTATTGATGCTATTTTGCTCTTTCTTCATTTGTCTTTTAAACAAATATGTTGGTCTCCTTGATTGTATGTCTGCTGCTGTATTGATGCTATTTTGCTCTTTCTTCATTTGTCTTTTAAACAAATATGTTGGTCTCCTTGATTGTATATCTCCTTGACATCTGCTGTATTGATGCTATTTTGCTCTTTCTTCATTTGTCTTTTAAACAAATATGTTGGTCTCCTTGATTGTATATCTCCTTGATATCTGCTGTATTGATGCTATTTTGCTCTTTCTTCATTTGTCTTTTAAACAAATATGTTGGTCTCCTTGATTGTATATCTCCTTGATATCTGCTGTATTGATGCTATTTTGCTCTTTCTTCATTTGTCGTTTAAACAAATATGTTGGTCTCCTTGATTGTATATCTCCTTGACATCTGCTGTATTGTTGGTCTCCTTGATTGTATGAATTGCTGCTCTTCTTCATTTGTCTTTTAAACAAAATGTTGATTGTATATCTCCTTGACATCTGCTGTATTGATGCTATTTTGCTCTTTCTTCATTTGTCTTTTAAACAAATATGTTGGTCTCCTTGATTGTATATCTCCTTGACATCTGCTGTATTGATGCTATTTTGCTCTTTCTTCATTTGTCTTTTAAACAAATATGTTGGTCTCCTTGATTGTATGTCTTCTGAATTGCTGCGGCTATCATTAAAATTACCTAAGTTCTGTTATTATAGCAAGAATTTATTCTAACTGTAATAAAACTGCACTACTGTTTTTGTATCTCTCAAACTGTGTGGTACTCGCTGAAATTTTGAGATTTTTAAAAATTTATTTAATTGGAGTCTATACCAAAACTGTTATACTGTTTTCATATCTAATTAATATTATGTTCAACTTGTGTACATTGATCATAAAATGCATGTACCTATCGTACTATTATTGCATTACTATTTGTATAATTATTTTTATTTATCGTTGTATTATATAATATTGTTGTACTAAACTCCTGGTGACAAGCTACGTGCAGTGGCTTAGCGGGTACAAGTTCCCATTGTACGAAAAATAATATTATTCGAGAAACAATACTAAAATAAGTAAACAATTAACTAGTGGCATTTTGGTGTTTCCTTACAGGTTTGTTCCTACGTCGGCACAGTATCCATTGTGTGCTGCGACGCCGACACGCTCCCCAGGACCAGCTGCCCGCCCATCCCAGGAAACATGGTGACCGTCTCCAAGGGTGGTTCCAAAGCCGGAGACTGTGAGCATCTTACGCTATAAGGAATTCCACTCAACTTTTAAATATTTTTTTGAATAAATAATGGCGTTCTAACATAAAAAAAATAGTAAATAAAATTCGAAGAAGTTTTCGTACTCAAAAAATTCTTCAAAATTCAATTTTTCAAACCAAAAAATAATTTAAAACATGTCTTGTAAAGTCTCTCGACTATTTTTTGAAAACATTTACAAAAAAAAGAAAGGGAATATTTAAAATGCGTGATTTTCTTCTCCTGTGACTGAAATAGTTGTTCCTTGTTGTAATTTAACTAATAACAAGTGTTTTTCATTATTTTTGTGCGTATTAAGAAAGTCGTGCTTATATGCAAATTTAATCATCGTGATAAACACATTACTCCTATAGCTATATGGGAGTAATGAGATCGGGGAACATAGGATTTATAAAGGAACTTAGAAGAAATATCATCGTTACATTTGGGAAGTTTAGCGGACATGGATAAAGGGGTCTTTCAGATTCGAGAAGAATAAATCTGTTGTTCTCCATTGAACAAGAAATACTTGTAATGCAAATATAGGTCCGCAATCGGTCAAAAATACCTTTTGTGATCGACCAGTAGATCGCGATCGACGCACTGGTCACCCCTGGTGTATATTCTAGGTACATATATATAGTAGGTAGATATATTCAATCATTTTTTTTTGTTTTGAATGGTTTATTTCATTTTTCATCTGATTAACTGTCGCTCATTTGGGCGCGATGCCTCACCACACTCGGCATCGATTTTAAAGATGTTTTCACCTCATATAATTGTACGGATTATTCATAAGAAAAGAACGCTGTGGGCGATCACGGTGGAGACGAGAACGGCTGTCAGCAACGAAGTTCTTGAGTTATAGGTTGCGCTACAATGCATTTTTGCGCATTACCATGAGCACAGATACATGGTTGAAGCCACATTCGTTAGAGAAAATGCATATTCTTCCATAAAGTCATGATGACAATCTTCAAGACATCGTCCAGGGCCAGAGACTAAAAGCTTCACGCATGAATAGAATGACGGAGATTGAAAATGAACATTTGTTTATCAGAGAGTTTGTAGACGGAGATGAGAATGGCTTAACCAAATCTAAACGCACAACTTCGCCGGATGCCTAGCCTAACTCGGTTAAACTGATAGAAGTGTGTTATGGTCGTGTAGTAACCGGAGTAAGATCTATTTTTCCTTACTTCTTACATTGACCGTATATTTTCAAAGTCTTAATTGTGTAAATTGGCGACATCAGATCAGTTTTCTTTCCAATCGGTATAAATCACACTTGTATCGGTGAATCTGTTCGGTTATGTTACATGATTGTGTTTCTGTTGCAGACTGCATTAGCTTGGCTGAGCAGGCCCACCCCTGTGTCAATACGGAAGCTGGCCCTACCAGAGGCGATATTTGCCCCTCTCTTCCGGCCAAAGACGTACCAGATCGGAGGGCTTTTACTGGAGACTATCCACATTTGGTACAAAGTTCATACTATTTTTCGTTTTTTCTTCAGCATAAATAGAAAAACAGTTAAAACTAGGATAAGAATGTTCCACCCCAGCCGAGAGCACTAATTTGTCCTTCTTCCTTCTTCCTTCTTCCTTCTTCCTTCTTCCTTCTTCCTTCTTCCTTCTTCCTTCTTCCTTCTTCCTTCTTCCTTCTTCCTTCTTCCTTCTTCCTTCTTCCTTCTTCCTTCTTCCTTCTTCCTTCTTCCTTCTTCCTTCTTCCTTCTTCCGTCTTCCTTCTTCCTTCTTCCTTCTTCCTTCTTCCTTCTTTCTCCTTTCTTCCTTCTTTCCTTCCTTTCCTTCTTCTTCCTTCTTCCTTCTTCCTTCTTCCTTCTTTCCTTTCTTCCTTCTTCCTTCTTTCCTTCTTCCTTCTCTCCTTCTTCCTTCTTCCTTCTTCCTTCTTCCTTCTTCCTTCTTCCCTTCTTCCTTCTTCCTTCTTCCTTCTTCCTTCTTCCTTCTTCCTTCTTCCTTCTTCCTTTCTTCCTTTCTTCCTTCTTTCCTTCTTCCTTCTTTCCTCTTCCTTTCTTCCTTTCCTTCCTTCTTCCTTCTTTCCTTCTTTCCTTCTTTTCCTCCTTCTTCTCCTTTCTTCCTTCTTCCTCTTTCCTTTCTTCCTCTTTTCCTTCTTCCTTCTTCCTTCTTTCCTTCCTTCTTCCTTCTTCCTTCTTCCTTCTTTCCTTCTTCCTTCTTCCTTCTTCCTTCTTCCTTTCTTCCTTCTTCCTTCTTCCTTCTTCCTTCTTCCTTCTTCCTTCTTCCTTCTTCCTTCTTCCTTCTTCCTTCTTCCTTCTTCCTTCTTCCTTCTTCCTTCTTCCTTCTTCCTTCTTCCTTCTTCCTTCTTCCTTCTTCCTTCTTCCTTCTTCCTTCTTCCTTCTTCCTTCAAACGCGTATTGGATTGGATTTTCAATAGATTTTATGTTTCAGGCCTTACTGAGTTACGATGATGACGGAGGCAAAAACGTGAAAGGACTCGTTTGGTTTCATCTGGGATCGCTCATCAGCGAGGACTGGGTCCTCACAGAAGCCTGGTGCGCCAGGTAGGTGCATGCATCATCATCCAGCATGAGACGGTCCCTTTGTCAAATATCTCGCAAGTTTCTTCCAATTCCCCTCCCCTTTCATATCCGAGATGGCAACCATTAAAATATCGTCATAATGATAATAAAATAATCGGATGATTCGTACAGCGCCGTTTTGGTGAAACTTCACATCAAGGGCGCTGAGCAAATACTAGCTGCTACGGTTTATCTTATCATGTACAGATAGATACAGAAACACACTAACCTGCACCTGCACCTGCACCTCGCTCCAGATTAACACGTAATATGATAAACTTTTAGCTTGAGAAGATATGATTTTGGACGCACGGCACAATATCAGAAAACACTGCACTTCGCGTTATATTTCAGTTACTGTTTTATTATTATTTGTTATTGATATTACTTTTTAGTTTTAGTTTATTTTTATTTTTATTTTTAATTTAGTAAAGGAGAACTGATTTTAAAAAAGAGCGGAAAAATCTTTAAAATTCTACCGAAATTTTAAATGACACAATTACTTACATAATTTGTTGAAACGATTGGTAACTTTGTGGCGTCATTATTAATTAAATAATTCAAAATGTAAACACACCACTTTTATTAAAATATATAAATATCTCAACATGTTTCGACAGCAAAACTGTCATCTTCAGGAATATGTGAATACTAAAAAATAATTTCAAGTATAGACAAATGATTAAAATTAGAACAATAATTTAAGAATAGACAAATTGTAAACATAAACAAAAATTAATTATAGTAGGTAAGTAATTAATCAAAGATACTAATAAAAAACAATTATAAAAAAATTAATAACAAATTTATATTAGAAATTAAAAAATAAATTATGATTATTATTAATATTAATATTTAAATAAATTTCTCATATAGCTTTTTTAAAAAAATATTTTATTAATTATTAAATTTAATTCGCTATTAACACTTTTAGTTATTTATAAAATTTGCAAATACTAATAGTGAATTAAATTTAATAAATAATCAATTATTTACAATGTCGCGAAAACTTTGAATTTTTTCCCTAAATTACTTTAGGCAGGTACTAAGCTATGTCCATTTTGTGTTTAGGTTCAGAGATTTAGCTAAATGTAGTGTCCATAGATTGCTATTTTTGGGTTATGCACCTTGTCTCTCTTTTAGTTTTAAAATTATTATTTCTTTCAGATCAACAAAATACTTTAGACTCGGAGGTCTCAGCTGGAACAGTGATACCCCCCCTGCAAACATTTTCACCATTAAGAGACTTGTCATTCACCCAGATGCCAACAATGATTTCAACGATGTCGGACTGTTGCAGCTCGATCGAAAGTACGTTGTTACTGTTTTGTTGACTGCCCATTGGCGACCAAATCCACCGTAGAAAAATTTGCAAAAACGAAATCGAAATTGTTGCTTTTTAATTGATTATAAACTAGTTGTATTTTTTTGGTTAATTTTTCCAGGGCCGTATTTTCAAAGTTCACATTCCCGGCTTGCCTCCACACGGGAACACGTTACAATGAAAAAGACCTCACTTACGTCACCCACGAAGGCAGCGGTTATGATAGGGTAAGAATATTAAATCTCTCTTCTCTCTTCTCTCTTCTCTCTTCTCTCTTCTCTCTTCTCTCTTCTCTCTTCTCTCTTCTCTCTTCTCTCTTCTCTCTTCTCTCTTCTCTCTTCTCTCTTCTCTCTTCTCTCTTCTCTCTTCTCTCTTCTCTCTTCTCTCTTCTCTCTTCTCTATTCTCTCTTCTCTCTTCTCTCTTCTCTCTTCTCTCTTCTCTCTTCTCTCTTCTCTCTTCTCTCGTCTCTCTTCTCTCTTCTCTCTTCTCTCTTCTCTCTTCTCTCTTCTCTCTTCTCTCTTCTCTCTTCTCTCTTCTCTCTTCTCTCTTCTCTATACTCTCTTCTCTCTTCTCTCTTCTCTCTTCTCTCTTCTCTCTTCTCTCTTCTCTCTTCTCTCTTCTCTCTTCTCTCTTCTCTCTTCTCTCTTCTCTCTTCTCTCTTCTCTCTTCTGCAGACAAAAATTCATTTCAACATAAAAGTTACTTAGAATAACATAAATTTGGAGACATATTTTTTTACATTGAAACCTTTAAAGTTTAGGCTGAAAATATCAAGAGATGTTATTTAGCGGCACGTGTCATGCTGTTCTGAGCCAACACGCCTGTTCTGCCATGTGGTATACATATCAGATTCGATTAATATACGCTATAACTGCAAGGTCCCCCTCCTTCTAGACTGGAGAGTGGTAGAGCGTCTCAGAGAAGAAATCGTCCTGATGCACAATTGCGGGTACTCGCGATGTATTCTCATTAGGTTTTTTTTGTAACTTCCAATATTTAAATATATTTTTTCTGTTGTGTTAACAGTGGAACATCACCGTTCGCTCGACCATACAGTGTTCAGACCTGTTTCCAGCTGGTTTCAGAGAGTCCACGCAAATGTGCGCTCGCAGGACGCGTGAAGACCTCACCGTGTGGGAGGCGGCTAAGCGCGCTACTCTGGTAAGTAGGGTATCATCGCTTCTGTAAGTGGCTTTGCAGAAACAAAACATCGGTACGACCCAGTGAATCAAATAACTAACAAATTTGTTAATAAAAAATTGACACAAAACCGATGCAAAGAATCACGACTTTATTGGGGACATCGATTTTGTGGTTCCCACATTCCCAGGGCTAACCGGTTGGGTTAAATATAAACATTTATTTTTAAAAAGTTGGATTTGAAGCGTGTGCCCAGGAGTCGCCGTGCGCGTCGCTTCCAACTTGCGAGCTCCATTGCTGAAGGTAGTTTTGGACATAATATGGGATAAATTAGGCATTCATATTATAAATGCCAATATGGATGATGGTGCCTACTTAATTCCGGGCATGTAGCCGAGATTAAGTAAATGAGAAGTTTGTTTTTACTTTTTTTAAGACTATTTTTTGGCGTGATGCAATGCAATACCCGTGCAATTAAATTTCGATCAATTGGAAAAATTATGTTTTTATTTGTTTTCACCAACAGGGCGTTTCCGGTAGCCCCATTCAGATCAATAACGACAACTCGGTGGCCTGCACTCAGATCATCGTGGGTGTCACCGCCGGCGAGGACTCCACCAAACTGAACCTGTTGCTGACCAGGGTGTACGGGATAGTGGCCTGGATAGAGAGCGTTGTCTGGCCATAGTGTTGTTATTTAAAGATCTCAACTGTTTTCTTCACTTTTCCATCGTCCTTAATTTACTTTCCCTTAACTTTCCTTTCAATTTAAATTCACTTTCCCTTCACTTGCCTTACAGTTTCCCTTCACTTGCCCTTCACTTTACTTTTACTTTCCCTATACTTTCCTTTCAATTTAAATTCACTTTCCCTTCACCTGCCCTTCACTTTACTTTTACTTTCCCTATACTTTCCCTACACTTTTCCTTAACTTTCCCTACAAGTTCCCTATACTTTCCCTACACTTTCCCTTAACTTTTCCTACACTTTCCCTACACTTACGCCACATTTTCCCTACGATTTCCCTACACTTTCCCTACACTTTCCCTACGCTTTACCTCATTTCCCTCACTTTCATCTACTTTCCCTCACTTTCCCTTCACTTTATTATCCCCTCCCCAAACTCATTCCACTAATTCCCCTCTTTATTATCCGACTTCGACTGCATCCCGAAACGTTATTTTTCAAAGATAATAAATAATATTAAATGGACTATTTCTATAGCGCCGTTTTTGTGAGAAAAGGCGCTGTTAAATATGTAAAATTAAATATCGCAAACAGAATTAACAAAATGCAGTTCTTCCACCCTAACGTAAATACTAACAATTAAATGTATTTAACGAAAATCAGTATGAAAATAAAACACGGAAATCTGCAGAAAAGTATATTTATGTTCGGATAAAAAAGTATATTTATATTAGAATATTTTCTTTTAATTGAATCGTCGATTGAATCTTTGATTTTATATCACTAGAGCCCTTAATCTCAAGTACCTATATGGCTATTTATGAAAAGCCATTGCAAGACTGATTGATGCTGGTTAATAATTAAAAAAAAAAAAAAAAACGTTTTTCTGAAACCCGTGCAACATGTATCATGTCATATTGCGAATCGCATATCGAGAATCTTCAAGGTCGAATATTTACGAAAATCTTCAACTCGTAATTCGTAACGCTTGACACCATTTTTAACTAATATTTGGTCTACCGCCCGATTTCGCCGTTTTATAAACGTTCCTCAGATTACTAGTCATTTAACAGCTGTCAGTTGTTGCCCGACGATCGATTATTTGAAACCGTGCACTATTTTAATTAAAAAGACCCTATGTAATTTACATCTGCGAAATGGATTAATCATGGAGCAGTGGAAGGGATGACGAGCAAATGGCAATTATTCAACACAAAAAAACGGACGAACAAACTTTAGTTACGTAACAGAAATTTGATGGTTCTTTTATAAAACTGGTAATCCCCAGAAATCAGATTTATTCCGATATGAAACAAAACTGTTAACAAACATAACATTATGTCAATAAAACAATTATAATCAATACTACTTTACATTACTTACATTCATAAATACAAAAAAGCAAGAAATAACAACAATCACACGTTAGAAACACTAGATTAGAAACATTAGATCTCAGAGTCAAAAACGCACCCAACGAGGAACCACAAACACAACATTTGGACATAAAAACTTCTTAAACTATGTTACTAAACTCTACAACAAAATCCCACTAGCCTTTAAAACGACAACCGTAATGAATTTGAAAATCAAATAAAACACTGGATACGTTACACAGGGAGATCTGAAATAGAAAATATTTTAAAACCAAATACAGACTAACACCGAAACCACTCGACTACACTTAAAACACCTCACCTTAGAATCATTTAATTATTTTTAATCACTTACATCAATTTAATATAATGTATTTTGTAAATGAAATCCTCAGCAGGAGAAATCCGCTGGGATATTTTATTGTATTTGATTATTTATTAATGTATTATAAAATAAAAAAAGATAATGAGACATTATTATTATTATATTTAAAAATAAAACACAAGGAGATATTTCAAATACGAGTAATTCTGCAATTTTACATCAGCTCTCAAAGGATTAACACTCATTTTTATGTATGGTAAATTTCTCTTGCATATCGTTTTTTTTCTTCATTATTTGAATAACCTCACATTTAAATGTTTTTAGCCCATTTCTTGCAGGTATGTGGAGTGGATTACGTTGGTTTCTCTCCGAAATATGTAGAATTGTGTTGTTTAACTGTTCACATTTCTTCTGTCCAAAAATGAGTTTAATAATTTCCCCGGATTTCTATAATAAAGTGTGTTTTTAGTCATGGAAGATAATATTAAAAACTCTCAAAATGAAACATGAAACCGAAAAGCTTCAATAAGTTATTCCAGAATTGAATTTTTTTTTTCTAGTTTCTATATAATTTTGATATTATAAGGTAAGGTATAAATAATGAAAATACACATATATTATAGATTTTTTTTCATAGTTCTCCTCACTAGGAGATCCTGTGCTCATGCGGACCAGGTTATGAATAAAGGGGTTTCAGCGATTTCTATATTTCAACTTCAAGGTTAGGGTAGGGTCTTTCCAGTAATTTCTATGACGTTTTTTTGAGAATAGCAGTCAGTTCTTGTTCTGGTAATTCCTTAAGCCAAGTTTTGCTGGACTTAATGCAATTATTGATTGAATTACTTCTTTTGGTATCAAGTGGGAGTTTGTTGTATAATTTTACAGCTAAAAATTCAGAGCTTCTTTGTCCAAAAGTAGGATTGAATTTAGATATATTTAGCTTGTCTAGTTGCTTTGTTCTGGTATTATTTTCATGAAGAGTCATAGCCATTTTCTCATTTTTAAGATAGAATATTCAACTAGAATATTTTTGGAAAAGATTTTTTGGATACTTGGAACGTTAAAATGTTTAAAAATTTCCGTTGTTGACGTCCTTATGGGGACCTTTAAAATGGTCTTTATGATGCATTTATTTAACGGTTTCAAGTAATTTGATGCAGCTGAGCCCCATCCCTAAATTACATATTGATCCTAGACTTTACAAAAGTCGACTGATGTCTCTTATAAATTTAAGATTTGGGATAGGTACCTATATCCGAGACACTATAATAATTTGGGTAGAATCGTGGAGTCATGATAAAAAGGTAGCAGCCAAAAAAAGGGAAGGACTTGAAGATGATATTAAAAGTTATTAGAAATCAAAGCATGATACCGTTAAATTGACGGGGAGTAGCTGTAGCTCAGTGGTTAGAGCGGAAGGCCCGAGATAGACCGTGAAGTCCTGGGTTTGAGTCCCAACAAAGTGTCACGGATGAGAAATGTGTGTTATGGGTGTCTCCGTGTGCCTGAAGTAATTTTGACAACCTCCGTGGTTAAGTGGTTACGATCCTCGGTTACGAATCCGGAGGTCGCAGGTTTACATCCCGGAAAGTAATTTTTTCATAATTTATTCATTTAAAAAAAAATACATACATATATATGCATAGTATACTTGCTGCACGTTCCAGTGTGGTAGATACTTTCAATATTCCCCTGGTGAAATACGACCATAAGGAAGTCCAGTAAAAAAATTTATCAATGATGTAGTTCAAACAATGTAATAAATATCAGTATATTTCGTTTTTTTCTAAAGATAGTTTTCATTGTTAAAATTATTTTCAAAGTTTCAATTTTTCAAAGGCCGCCAAAACGCTCCAAATCTATGGCCGGTCGGTTTTGATCAGTTTTGAGGTTAGAATGTCAAATGTCAAAACAAGGAGGAGCTTCACCGTCCAAAATTTTATCTTCTATTCATAGTATACCATAACTAAGCATGAAAATTATGTACCTTTTTATAATCTTTAACCGAAGGAATAATAATAGTATTGAGCATTAACATTACCATAATATCCATATTTACAATTGGTTTACTCACGTGTACTCTAATTTCTTTTTTTAATAATATTTTTTTTTTATTAAACAAAAATTATAGAAAATAATTATTAGCCTGAAACACTCATCCAAATTGAAAAAACCTTCCAAGAAAAGATAAATGTCGCCGGCAGGACTCGAACCTGCACCCTTCTGATTGCCGGTCAGATGCTCTACCGTTGAGCTACGTCGGCTTATCGCAAACCCGCCAAGTTAATCAATATATACTACTGTTTCATTCAATAATTACTGTTTTTATTATATTTCACCTGTAAAATTAATAATTATTGTTTATAAAAATAATCGTTACCCTTTGCGCTATGCACAAAAATCTTATCTTAAACACTTTAGTTTATCAATTAATAAAAATTATAGAGTTTAAAGTCACCCAAACCAAGTTTATATTTAAATGTCGCCAAAACTAAAAAAAATGCATATTTAAAATACAAAACAAAATGGAAAAATGAAAATGTCTATATTAATCCAATAATGGAGTACGCACGTGACGTCAGACGTTCCAAATGCAATGGTACCAACATCACAAGGTGTTTTGCTGAGATGATTTTTTATTCATTTTTAAATAGCGATTTTTAAATTCTACTTATAATAAATAAATGTTGTATATTCAGAGTCGGCGTTTCAAGTGGTCCGTGTTATTATTGTACCAAAATGCATACATTGGGGTGTTTAGCTGCGCCTGTAACACATTCAAAACGACAGGAAGTATCAAAATGAAAAGATATACAGCGATAAAATTGGGTATGAAATAATTATTCGACATGAATAAATATTTGCCATAAGAGTCCTCTGAAATTTATTTTATTGAGTTCAATTAATTGTTTTTGTGTTTAATTGGTATAACTACATTTAATTTTTATGAAGTACTTACATTTGGAATCTGTTTTCCCCGCATCAAACGAAACCTTTTCTTAATTGGTTTCTAAGTAAATCGGCTTCACCGGTAATAAATCATCTTAGGCACTATGGAAATTGAAATTGGGTGGGGGTAAATAGAATCATGTAAATAAGTCGTCGCAATGTGGATTAACCGCAGTTTGAAAATGGCCTTGAACGCCGAAACAGCTGTCACAATAATAATACTAAAATACTCGAACACCTTAATGATAGCACTATTAAATTAGAATTATATCAAATTGAACAAAATAAATTAAATGGAGTTCTCTACATACAATATACGTGGAGTCCGAAAACTCATGGCACAAGCGGTAACTGGTGAATCGACTTTGGAACTTTTTAGGTCAATTTAATCTTTTCTTACGGGTTATTATCAACTGTTATTTGTTTTATTAGATTCAGCAGTTTCCCTGATTATAGCACTAGTTTCCGGATACCGTGTACATAAAATACTTTCGTATTTCCCATATTTCAGAGCATCTAAAAAATCTTCACTGACTCAAACGTCCTGAAAGAATCCAGTTCAAGCTTTGCTGGATGGTATTTAAATGAATTAACGGGATGGCCCCGGCTTGCCTATCGGAACTATGCAGCCCTGAAAATTCCAATTGACGCCAGTCAACTATTAGATCAGCGACGTCATCGGGTATTGGAAGGCTGAAGGAACCAAAGCGCACACCAGATACTGAGTTTGGTGAGCGAGCTTCCAGCGTGTCAGGCCCTAAAGCCTGGAATAAACTGCCATACAATCTAATATTGATTAAAGACTCAGAGCAAAACTCATCTCTTTGGAAAGTCATATCCACCAATGGTTCAGTTGCATACCTAATTAACATAGCGAAGCTAACAGTTAGTACCTATGTCACTGGAGAGAGAGTGCCTGCAGTTCGACAAAAACGCTTGTCGCGGGATGTGAAGAGTGTTCATCGACGCGAATAAGCAGCAACCCAATTCTGGAGAAGTGAAGTAATCAGTGAGGTGAATAAGTTCTAAGGTACGCATAATTCAATTTCCGTGGCATCCTCCCGTTTTCTATTCAGTACTTCCTCCACACCTTTTTTCCTCAACTTCGCCGCCAGTCCAGAATTGGAATTCATTTGGAGCTATCGAAACACCTTCTAATAAATATAATATCAATGACAAATAGGATTTAAACAGTAACTGCAATATCATGCAATGTGCAGTGTTTTCTAATAGTGTGTCATATCATCTCAGCTCAAAACATTGTAATTTAACGTTTTAATCTGGAGTGACCTACCAGGTAAGTATGTTTCTGTATCAGTACATATAATATCAGTACAGCGCCCTAGAGATGATTTTTCACAAAAATGGCGCTATACGAGTCGTCCAAGTATTATTATTATTATTATTTCTTCTTGTCGGTCTTTCTACAATATGGAAACAAGATATATTTAGTTTTTAAGAACCGCAAATATTGTCGAATTAACAAAAACAAGGTGGCGGTCAGCTTGTTT
>JAHDVE020001121.1:0-15809 GCA_022606495.2 Halesus radiatus | reverse complement strand
AATGATCGAACTGCTTATTTAAAACAATTAACCCCAGTAGATCAACAACTATTGCTAAAAACAGTTTCGTTGTATGGCAAATTAAGCATCACTCGTTTAATTAAGCATACTTACATTAACTATCCTTATTGGGCCATTCATAGTGTGGTGGCAAGTAAATTGTTATCGGCATCTGAATTAGAGCGAGTACGACAGTATCAGCCACATGCAAGCAAAACCATTCTTTTCACTATTGGCTATGAAGGAATTTCTTTGGAGGAATATATGAATCGCTTATTAAAAAATGATATCAAGTTACTTGTTGATGTTCGTTGCAATGCCCATAGTATGAAATATGGTTTTAGTAAAAGTACATTGAACAAAGTGTGCAACAGCATTGGTATAGCATATATTCATATTCCGGAACTGGGTATACAATCGGAACAGCGACAAGAACTTAATGTACAATCAGATTACGACACTTTATTTTCGGCTTACAAACAGGTTAATCTGGAAAATACAACAAGCATCCAAAAGGAAGTATTGCGTTTATTGGTACAGCATCAACGAATAGCCCTAACTTGCTTTGAGGCAAATATTCATCAATGTCATCGCAAACATCTATCCGAGGCGATAGCTAATTTACCCGATTTCAATTATAGCATTAAAAATATTTAAAGACAGATCTTATGAAAACCAAAGTACTAATAACGGTAAAGACTTACCCATCTATATCTAGCAAATATGATGAACTTGTTTGCAGTGCAGGGTTTTGCGAAGATGGCAGAATGATCCGAATTTATCCTGTCCCTTATCGCAAAAGGCCAGAAGACGAACAATATAAAAAATATGACTGGATTGAAGTAGATTTGGTAAAAAATACAAGCGATTTCCGACCAGAAAGTTATCGTCCTTACGATATTAATGGAACGATAGATGTGATTGGACATCTTGATACAAAAAAGAATTGGCAACAAAGAAAAGAATTTGTTTTGAAGAATGTACATTTCAATCTTGCTAAGTTAATTGCTGCAGCACACGATAAAGAAGTCCTTACATCATTAGCTGTTTTTAAACCAAGTAGAATAATTGACTTTATTATCGAAAAGGCAGAAAGAGAGTGGGATAAAGAAAAAATAGCAACATTGTGGGCACATCGTATGCAGATGGATTTGTTTAAAGAACCAGAAGACGATGTGTTTAATACGGTTCCAAAGTTACCTTATAAATTTTCTTATCGTTTTGTAGATGATCAAGATAAAGAAAGTACACTGATGATTGAAGATTGGGAAATTGGACAGTTGTACTGGAACTGTCTCAGACGACATAATGGAGACGAGGTACTTGCGCTAAAAGATGTAAAATCCAAATTTTTAGATGATTTGGCCAAAACCACAGACCTCCATTTCTTTTTGGGTACAACTCTTCTTAATCACCATGTTTCGAGGAATCCATTTATAATCGTAGGATTATTTTATCCTAAAAAAGAACAAGTCGATCCTCAATTAAGTTTGTTTTGATTTAGGTTTTTGTACCCATAAGGCTCTTGAGTAAGAAACTGGAGACCCTTCATCGAGAAAGAAAATATAATTTCACGCCCCTTAAAGTCAATTTAATATGGATATTACTAAAGTGAAAAATGCTGATAAACGGGTTATTGGATATCGTTGTTGCTATAAACGAGTTTGCCAAAACTTATCATCTGCCTGTGCGAGAAGCAAGCAATTATCTGAATCGCTATAAGGGCTTGGATTTTCTTATAGAACATTACGAAGCGGAACATTTATTGTCATTTGAAGACTGTGTGCAGGACTTATCTCGAGTTTGCCATAATCATGGAGGGATATTATGAGACTAATACATCGTAGAGACAAAGCATGTCTTATCCTCATTAATATCACAATAGAGTAGGGTAGGGGGGAGATACTGATTTTGACTGCGCACGACCTGACAGCGTGCGCAGCACCTGTCAGCGTCAATTACCTTCAAAACATTTATTTCTCTAACCCCTTGCAGGTTCAAAAAAGATGCTTACCTTTGCACTCCCGATCAGACAGCTGATAGGGACAGGCACAGTGAAAAGCATAAACGATCAAGGCAAAACAAGCTGAAAACATTTATTTTTCGAAAAGCTTGCGAGTTCAAAAAAGATGCTTACCTTTGCACACCGAAACACGACAACGGGTTTCACAAGTTCTTTCGATTGAGGTTTTTAGATGACCAAGTAAGTGTAAGAAAAGAGTTTTACTAGATTAGGATTTATTTTTCGAAAAGCTTGCAGGTTCAAAAAAAAGACTTACCTTTGTCGCTCCAAACACAGCAAGTGTTTGAGACGAAAGTTCTTAGAAAGAACATAAGATCATTGAAAATATTGGGATACAAATTTTAGATACAGCAAAAGATTCTTTTGAGGAATAATATCAGCAGTTAGGATTTCAAACATTTATTATTATACAATGAAGAGTTTGATCCTGGCTCAGGATGAACGCTAGCGGCAGGCTTAACACATGCAAGTCGAGGGGCAGCATAGAGGTAGCAATACCTTGGTGGCGACCGGCGCACGGGTGAGTAACGCGTATGTAATCTACCTATATCTGGAGCATAACCCGAAGAAATTCGGACTAATTCTCCATAACACACCGAGACTGCATGGTTTTGGTTTTAAAGGCTTCGGCTGGATATAGATGAACATGCGTATCATTAGATAGTTGGTAAGGTAACGGCTTACCAAGTCTACGATGATTAGGGGTTCTGAGAGGATAAACCCCCACACTGGGACTGAGACACGGCCCAGACTCCGACGGGAGGCAGCAGTGAGGAATATTGGTCAATGGTCGGAAGACTGAACCAGCCATGCCGCGTGCAGGACTACGGCTCTACGAGTCTTAAACTGCTTTTTTAAGGGAACAATAAGCGCTACGTGTAGCGTGATGAGTGTACCTTACGAATAAGCACCGGCTAACTCCGTGCCAGCAGCCGCGGTAATACGGAGGGTGCAAGCGTTATCCGGATTTATTGGGTTTAAAGGGTGCGTAGGCGGTTCGGTAAGTCAGTGGTGAAATTTGGGGGCTTAACCCCTAACGTGCCATTGATACTGCCGAGCTTGAATATGAATGAAGTTGGAGGAATGTGTGGTGTAGCGGTGAAATGCTTAGATATCACACAGAAGGTCGAATGCGAAGGCATCTGACTAATTCATTATTGACGCTGATGCACGAAAGCGTGGGGATCAAACAGGATTAGATACCCTGGTAGTCCACGCCGTAAACGATGATAACTCGCTGTCGGGTGTTTACACTCGGTGGCTTAGCGAAAGCGTTAAGTTATCCACCTGGGGAGTACGACCGCAAGGTTGAAACTCAAAGGAATTGACGGGGGCCCGCACAAGCGGAGGAACATGTGGTTTAATTCGATGATACGCGAGGAACCTTACCCGGGCTCGAACGGCTAATGAATGCAGTGGAAACATTGCCGTCCTTCGGGACATTAGTCGAGGTGCTGCATGGTTGTCGTCAGCTCGTGCCGTGAGGTGTCGGCTTAAGTGCCATAACGAGCGCAACCCTTGTCGTTAGTTGCCAGCGAGTAGTGTCGGGGACTCTAACGAGACTGCCAGCGTAAGCTGTGAGGAAGGGGGGGATGACGTCAAATCAGCACGGCCCTTACGTCCGGGGCGACACACGTGTTACAATGGGAGGTACAGCGGGAAGCTACCTAGCGATAGGATGCCAATCTGTAAAGCCTCTCTCAGTTCGGATCGGAGTCTGCAACTCGACTCCGTGAAGTTGGATTCGCTAGTAATCGCACATCAGCCATGGTGCGGTGAATACGTTCCCGGGCCTTGTACACACCGCCCGTCAAGCCATGGAAGCTGGGGGTACCTGAAGTACGTCACCGTAAGGAGCGTCCTAGGGTAAAACTGGTAACTGGGGCTAAGTCGTAACAAGGTAGCCGTACCGGAAGGTGCGGCTGGAACACCTCCTTTTTGGAGAAATTTATAATTGTTGAAGCTGTATCTTCAATTTGTATCCCTTTTTTATATAACATTTATGCAGATGAAAACATTAGACGCAATTTTAAACGAAAGTAAAGGCGTTGTAATCTCTCATGAATTTACTCGAAACGAATTTCTTGACGAAATTCGTAAAGGAGAACAAGGTGAATTTATTTCAATTGAAGAAGTTGAAAAAGAGATGGACGAATGGTTCAAGAACAATTTACTAAAAGAGTAACATTCTCACCTCAAAGTCGAATCGATTTGGTGAATATTGCAACTTACGGAAGTATATTTTTTGGAAATAACGTTTCTGTCGAGTACAATCGCTATATTCTTAAATTGATTAGGTCGTTAAGTACACATTATCTAATGTATCCTGAATGCAGGTATGTACAGACTAAAAATAGACAATATCGAAATATTATAACTGATGCCCATTTGATTATCTATCGAATAGCAGATGATGTAGAAGTATTGAGAATACTGAGCTCTAAAGTCAGTATTAAACAAATAAAAACCACTCGTGGTATTAGGTTCTAAGCTTAGTATAGACAACAATTTTGGGAGCGTTACCCAAATAAGCTTCAAGATTAATCGACAAGTTTCGATTAACAAAGTTCTTTGACTTATTGCAAGATGATAGATATATCGAGAAACATAGCGAGAGCTATGTCAAATCAAAAATAACGATCAGTAGAGATGCGCAAGCATCAATATTATAAGAAAAACATTTTACAAGTAGAGAAAGTAAATAAGAGCGAACGGCGGATGCCTAGGCTTTTGGAGGCTAAGAAGGACGTGGTAAGCTGCGATAAGCTGTGTGGATTTGCAAACAAGATTTAATGCACAGATTTCCGAATGGGGCAACCCGGTACTAGCAATAGTATCACCTATTTATAGGAGCTAACCCAGAGAACTGAAACATCTCAGTACCTGGAGGAGAATAAAGAAAAATCGATTCCCTGAGTAGTGGCGAGCGAAAGGGGACCAGCCCAAACCAACATTGTTTAGGCCTTGTTGGGGTTGTAGGACTGATATCAGTGGTAACGGAATATAAGTGGAAGTATCTGGAAAGATATGCAATATAGGGTGATAGCCCCGTACACGCAACACATTCTGTTATCGATCAGCACCTGAGTAGGGCGGAACACGTGTAATTCTGTCTGAATCAACGGGGTCCATCCCGTAAGGCTAAATACTCCCAAAAGACCGATAGTGTACCAGTACTGTGAAGGAAAGGTGAAAAGAACCCTGAATAAGGGAGTGAAATAGACCCTGAAACCGTTCGCTTACAAGCGGTAGGAGCACCCTTGTGGTGTGACTGCGTGCCTTTTGCATAATGAGCCTACGAGTTGCTCCTCTCTAGCAAGGTTAAGAATTTAAGGTTCGGAGCCGAAGCGAAAGCAAGTCTTAATAGGGCGCTTAAGTTAGAGGGGGCAGACGCGAAACTTTGTGATCTACCCATGGTCAGGTTGAAGTGTGAGTAACATCTCATGGAGGACCGAACGGGTAAACGTTGAAAAGTTTTCCGATGAACTGTGGGTAGGGGTGAAAGGCTAATCAAACTGAGAAATAGCTCGTACTCCCCGAAATGTTTTTAGGAACAGCCTCATATTAGTTTACTGGAGGTAGAGCTACCAATTGGATGCGAGGGCTTCACCGCCTATCAAATTCTGATGAACTCCGAATGCCAGTAAATGATTTATGGGAGTGAGCCACCGGGTGCTAATGTCCGGTGACGAAAGGGCAACAACCCAGACCATCAGCTAAGGTCTCCAAACGTATGCTAAGTTGAATGAACGTTGTGCGATTGCAGTGACAGCTAGGATGTTGGCTTGGAAGCAGCCATTCATTTAAAGAGTGCGTAACAGCTCACTAGTCGAGCGATTGTGCGTGGATAATAATCGGGCATCAAGCATACTACCGAAGCTATGGACTATGTGCAGTGCACATATTGGTAGGGGAGCATTCTGTATGCGCCGAAGCAGTTCTGTAAGGAATTGTGGAGCGTGCAGAAAAGCAAATGTAGGCATAAGTAACGATAAAGCGGGCGAGAAACCCGCTCACCGTAAGACCAAGGTTTCCTGATCAACGTTAATCGGATCAGGGTTAGTCTGGACCTAAGGCGAAGCCGAAAGGCGTAGTCGATGGACAACTGGTTAATATTCCAGTACTATATATTACTGCGATGGAATGACGGAGTGGTGAAAGGTTTGCGTACAGACAGAATTGTACGTTAAAGGTTGTAGGTAGAATGAGGGTTAATAGCCTTTATTATCCGAACACTGACAGTACCTCGCGGAGCAATCCAAGGGGATAATAACCCTAATCGAACTTCCAAGAAAAGTTTCTAAGCTTCAGGTAATATATACCCGTACCGTAAACCGACACAGGTGGTCGAGGAGAGTATCCTCAGGTGCTCGAGTGAATCATGGTTAAGGAATTCGGCAAATTAACCCCGTAACTTCGGGATAAGGGGACCCAACGCAAGTTGGGCGCAGTTAAAAGGCCCAGGCAACTGTTTATCAAAAACACATGGCTTTGCGAAATCGGAAGATGAAGTATAAGGCCTGACACCTGCCCGGTGCTGGAAGGTTAAGAGGGGATGTCAACTGTAACAGGTGAAGCATTGAATTGAAGCCCCAGTAAACGGCGGCCGTAACTATAACGGTCCTAAGGTAGCGAAATTCCTTGTCGGGTAAGGTCCGACCTGCACGAATGGTGTAATGATCTGGGCACTGTCTCAACCATGAGCTCGGTGAAATTGTAGTCACGGTGAAGATGCCGTGTACCCGCAGCGGGACGAAAAGACCCCGTGCACCTTTACTGCAACTTAACGCTGTTTTTGGATGAACGATGTGTAGGATAGGTGGGAGACAATGAAGAGGCGTCGCCAGGCGTTTTGGAGTCAACGTTGAAATACCACCCTTCGTTTATTTGAAATCTAACCCTTGTAAAAGGGGACACCGTTTGGTGGGTAGTTTGACTGGGGTGGTCGCCTCCAAAAGAGTAACGGAGGCTTCCCAAGGTGCCCTCAGTACGGATGGTAACCGTGCGTAGAGTATATTGGTATAAGGGCGCTTGACAGTAAGACCGACAAGTCGAGCTGGTGCGAAAGCAGGGCAAAGTGATCCGGTGGTTCCGCATGGAAGGGCCATCGCTCAAAGGATAAAAGGTACGCCGGGGATAACAGGCTGATCGCTCCCAAGAGCTCATATCGACGGAGCGGTTTGGCACCTCGATGTCGGCTCGTCACATCCTGGGGCTGTAGTCGGTCCCAAGGGTTGGGCTGTTCGCCCATTAAAGTGGCACGCGAGCTGGGTTCAGAACGTCGTGAGACAGTTCGGTCTCTATCTGCTGTGGGCGTAGGAAACTTGAGAAGGTCTGTTCCTAGTACGAGAGGACCGGAGTGGACGAACCTCTGGTGTACCGGTTGTGGTGCTAACTGCATCGCCGGGTAGCTAAGTTCGGTCAGGATAAGTGCTGAAAGCATCTAAGCACGAAGCCATCTTCAAGATGAGGTTTCCCTTGAGGGTCGTAGTAGACTACTACGTTGATAGGTTGTAGGTGTATAGGCAGTAATGTCACAGCCAAGCAATACTAATCACCCGATCGACTTTTTTTACGTGTGTGTCTATCATTCTTGCGATAAGTTAATTATATTACTGGCTATTTTTACCCGATAGGGTAGGGGATAGTTTCAGAGTTTTTTATGGTGGCAATAGCGATGAGGTCCCACCTCTTCCCATTCCGAACAGAGAAGTTAAGCTCATTTGCGCCGATGGTACTGCTAAAGCGGGAGAGTAGGTCGCCGCCTCCTTTAAGAGAATCCGTTCATAACGAAAGTTGTGAACGGATTTTTTTTATCCTCCTTTTGTGGAATAGTCAAATGGAAATAGTCAAATGGAAATAGTCAAATGGAAATGGTCAAATGGAAATGGTATCTATTTATCGTACGTGTAAGCGTAATTCCCTCCTGTGGCTATTTGTGTAGCAATATTGCCATTGAAATTGCATGTCAATTGCGTAGCACTCGACAACACCAAAAATAAACACGAGTTGTCAAATCGATAGAGAACTTACTCGCTTTTGCCGAGGTCAACCAAACGTAAGTTCGACAACACCTATAAATAAACACGAGGTCAACCAGTCAAGAATATTGTAAGCGTAGTTCACTGTTTCTACTGTGTTTTGCTTTTTGGACTTTAGCTTACCGAGTTCGTCATACACGTTTTCTGTTAACAAAATTTCATCTTGCGCATTAATTTTGTGATACTCTTTCAGTAAACGTCTTGCATGGCCATACTCCATACGCTTAGATATACTGCACTATTACTATCAAATACCTGTATTTCAAGAACCGCTTCGGGCAGTCCATCGAAACTAAATCGGGTACTGATGCGGGTAGTGCCTCCGCCAGCATAGTTTTCCGATACTGTTTGCACAGGGCGGTATTTGTTGTCTGAATCAGGATTTTCAGGATTAAAGGATTTTCAGGATTGCGCAGTGTGTTTGAAGTAATCCGAATGCATGATTAAAGACGCTACGCAATCCTGAAAATCCTTTAATCCTGAAAATCCTGATTCAGACAACTGCGGATAACAAAAGCCCTACTACTTTTACGTGATAGGGCTTCCTTTTATACTACCTTACAATTGATTTACCTAACACTATTTACTGCATTTTATGTTTGGAATATCAAAGTATCCCATTCCTTTATTTGTAGTTACTGTTTTATATTTCGCTATATTGCTTTTACAAAAAAAGTAAGTGGTTCCTTTTTTTGAGTCATCCTGTGGATTATCTGGAAAAACTGCGCCTGTATCCTCTAAAAAAAGATTGTATTTATGAAAGAGGGCTAACAACTCTGCTGTAACAGGAGAGTCAATGTCATACCATAAAAACAATTTCCCATTTTTTTCGATAAAGCGAGTTGGAATACTTCTTGTTTTTTGACCAATGATGATATCGGGTGTAAGGAAATACAGAAAATCACTGCTACCCGATATATGTACTGCGATTAAACTATCATAATAACGATTAGGAATCCTTTTGTGAGTTCTATTTCCATTTGCTTGAGAAGTTTCCTTGAAAACCAATCTAACGATAGAGTCAATAATTCTAATATGAAAAACTGAGTCCTTGCTGTAAATTTTCGGTTTTTCCCTCAAAAATAATTCCGCTGTTTTAGGAATGATTGTTTCAATATCAGCTTGTTCTGTCACAACACTGCCGTTTTGCAAAGCGCAAGCACTTAGCAAAACAACTAAAATAATGAAAATAATGTTAAAATAATGTTTCATCGTAATAATCAATATGGGAATGAATGTTCACCTCCAGGATACCGAGGTGCAGTTAAAATAAAAAAAGTCATATTGGGATTTTTCACGAGAGCATTTGCCTTCGACTCTTTATCCTTATCTGAAGCCTCAAACCTATTTGTTCCTTCTATTGTTGGATGGGTGTGAAAAAAACCGGTCAAATCACTGACTGCCAAACCAGCATAAATGCCTGCTACGTGCCCTTGTGATCTAGTAGTTGTCAGGTCATTATCCTTATATCGCCCAATAGTCATGTGAGTTGTATTTCCAGAATTGCCTTCTGAAAAATATGCTCCCCCAATTTCTTTTCCTACAAATCCAGATAATTTTAAGGCAAATATTTCGACACCTCCAACTGTAGCTTGTCCTTTACCACCAACTTCAATTAAATTATGATTTTCCTTGAAGTTAATCCCATCATTTAATATTCCCTTTTCAATGTTATCTATACTCGTTTTTACTTCTCCTTTTCTATTCCTTTTGACAGTGTATTCACCAGTTTTTTTATCATAATCAAATCGCCCGATTTGATCAATTTTGTCGTCATTTTTGATAGTTAGGACCATTTTTCCTGATTCGTTATCATAACGATAGACATCCATGCCATTAGGATCAATAAACTTCATCGGATTATTCGTTACATAATTATACCCACTCAACCCTGCATACTTACTCGCCAAGGGATCTATCGAATGCCATCTTCCGATCACAGGATCATAGAACCTCGCACCGTAATCCAACATTCCGAAAGCCGTTCCGGCAATTAGATCATTTTGGATTTCTTTGCCGTTGTAAAGATACTTGTTTTTCTCCAAAGCCGATGTGGCGTGTGCCAATCCGAATGGATAATAGTTGGTGCTTTGCACTACAGACTTATCCTGATTCAATACCACTCGCACATTACCGAGATGATCCGACAGATTATACTGGTATGCAAATCCGCTTGCGGTTTTCATTGCCAAGCCTTCCGAAGTGCTGATATACTCCGCTATTTTATCGCCCTTGTATACCACCGATCCGTTATAGAACTGCGTAAACACGCCGTTTACTTTCTTCGCGAGTTTAGCTCCAGAGGCTAAGTACACGTATTCTACAGATCCAGTTCCTTTCGATACTTTCCGAGGCAAATTTAGTAAATTATATTGCAAATCCATTCCTCGGTAGCCATCTTTGGTGGCATTGCCATTGGCATCGTAAGTGTAAGCGAAAGATGCTGTACCTACTTTCAAACTTGTCAATTTATTGCCAGTGTAAGTGTAGGCAAACGCTCCTGGACTTGTACCTACACGATTCAATGTGGCAATATTTCCATTTGCATCATACGTGATTCCGTTTTCGGTAAATCCACCCGAATGGGTACCTGCAGTTAATCGATTTGCAGCATCATACGTGTAATCATATCTTCCACCAGCAGCTATTTGTGTAGTGATATTGCCGTTGAAATTGTAAGTCAAATCAATCGCGAACTTGTTCGCTTTTGCCGAGGTCAACCAGTCACGAATATTGTAGGCGTAGTTTACTGTCTCTACAGTGTTTTGTTTCTTGGATTTTAGCTTACCGAGTTCGTCATACACGTTTTCTGTTAATAAAATTTCGTCCTGGCTATTAATTTTGTGATACTCTTTCAGTAAACGTCTAGCATGGTCATATTCCATACGCTTAGATATTCTTACACTATTACCATCAAATACCTGTGTTTCAAGAACCGCTTCGGGCAAACCATCAAAACTAAATCGGGTACTGATACGGGTAGTACCTCCGCCAGCATAGTTTTCCAATACTGTTTGCACAGGGCGGTACTTGTTGTCGTAAAACAACAAAAGCCCTACCATTTTTATATGATAGGGCTTTCTTTAATTTAGAATTGATTTACTCTTCTTGAAAATTAGATACAAGAACAGTAACTATCTTCTTTCGCCAGACCCAAATTTGCAAACCTAACTCGTCAAAATCATAAACTGTTTGATTTTGCCCCTTTCCATCTACAAGCATATAGATGGATTCGAAGCTAGTTGGTTCTACATTAAACAAACTCTTGAAGCTCTCGAAATTCATTTTAATCAAATTGTAACCTTGCCAATAACATTTGTGTTTACAACAAATCGTTGTTACTTTTCCATCTTCAACCCAAACTAATAAGTCTTCAAATTTATAACTATCGTATTCGAAACTAGCTTCTTGATGAGATGTTTTTTGACAAAGACCAGCTAATAGGGACTCATTGATTTTGTCCCCTATAATAAATCGTCCTACAGAATAATTTGGAACAAATTCAAATTGATTTACATTTGCTTGTCTATCTTTTATTTGCGTTACTATGTTCCACTCCTTTTTTCTTCTTTGCTGCATCCTCTCTGATATTTTTAATTTTGTTTTTTATCTTGGTCTTTTGTACTCCTTTAGCACTTTCAAGCTTTTTCTCAAGCTCTTGGATTCTCTTTTCGGCTTGAATTAGACTTCGTCCGTCATCGCCATGCTTCTCATTTTTACCACTTTTCTTAAGAAGACCTCCTGCCTTGCCAAACCCACCGAGTTTACCCTGCGTAAACGCACCGTTGACTTTCTTGGCGAGTTTAGCTCCAGAAGCTA
Source organism: Halesus radiatus (assembly GCA_022606495.2). NCBI lineage: Eukaryota > Metazoa > Arthropoda > Insecta > Trichoptera > Limnephilidae > Halesus > Halesus radiatus. The sequence goes on along the minus strand of JAHDVE020001121.1, from coordinate 3,926 downwards.
AGTACACGTATTCTACAGATCTACTTCCTTTAGACATAAAACAAAAGCCCTACCACTTTTACGTGGTAGAGCCTTTCGATATTGGGATTACAACTATTTATCTTCCATTGCCTCTTCCCAAGTTATAAAGCCGGTTTTCCACCAATAAAAGCTAAAAACAACCTTTTGAATATTAAAGCACTTTTTTGAATGCTCTGCAAATCCTGATTTAAACCGTAAATGTTTACATGCACTTTTTGCTTTCTCCAAAGTGAAAAAAACACCTATTAATATTATTTTCTCATCATCTTCTTCTAACTCATAAATATGCTCAACCATATAAACAAATTGACTTGAAATTCGGAATGTTGGTAAATCAATGTATTGAAATTCATTCAAATACCCATCCGACCAGTGAATTTGATCAATTTTAATTTTTTGAAGAACAAAGCAGTCTTTCGGATATCGACAGAAACCTACTTTAGTCCACAAATTATCAATTACAGATTGAGCTTCAAGTTTATCTTTAAATGCCCCGATAAATTTAGTTGAAGTAACTTCTGTCTTATAAATGTGATTTAACAAATAAACTGATCTATTCAAAGTTTCTGTCGCCATATTTTTTCAATTTAGAGAATTCAGGTGTTTTACTATAATTCGCATCCTTTTCCATACTTTTCATCAAGTAACCTTGTCGCAAAATCCTTTCCGCTTTCATTTTCATATGGTACTTCTCCATTTGTCCAACTAGAACTACCACCTTGAGACTTACAGCTTTCTTGAGAAGCATATTGATCAAGCAATTAGTCTATTTAGACTGTTTCAATTATATTAATTAGAAACAATTCAATCAAACTAATGCTTACACACCAAACGTTATCAACGCCAAGAAGAGCTATTGGTACATGGTGTTCAAATTTCAATTTTCGGAGAAGTTCTTTTCTTAGAGTTTTTGTCAATTTTGGATATTCGAAGTCAAGACTCCATAATTCTACTGCTTCTTGCGGACTTTTAGCTGATAATTGACTGATATATGTTCCTCCCTTATAATCGCAAATTAGAGTAAATTTTCGCATTTTAATTTCCTTTTTTGTTTTGACTGTGATGTTCTCCTGTGTTATCCATTTTGCTTTTCCAATGGTCAACCTGATTGTTTAGTTTGCGTAAGAGCTTCTTTTCTTCAGGAGTTTTATTTGTTTTTACATTCAACTCCTCCGCTTCTTTTTTTGCCTCATTATATTTTTTCTTAGCAGCTTCTTTTGCTTTTTCATTAGCATGAGGGCTATTCTTATCTCCAGAAGAAGTGTTACTCTTTTCCTTTCCTCTTCCAACATTATTTCCTTTCGCAAAGTTTTTGATCGCATTAGAAATTACAAAAGTTCCTTCCGCAACTACAGCAATACCTACTCCTGTTGCAATCAAACTCAACCCACCTGTTTCTGGCGCAGCAATAACACCTCCGACAGCAACACCTTGTCCTGCATCAACCATAATCACCCCTACAGCTACGGAAGTAGCATCAACATGATCCAAAGTCCGATTGTAATCATCTGGACTAATTGGGTTATAATCTTCTCTAGAGTTGGCGCCAGTTGCATTGTCATATAACCCTCGGATTACTCCCATTACGACATCCCAACCGTCTTTACCATTTGGATCAATTTTTCTAATCGGATTATTTCCTACATAATTATACCCACCCAGTCCTGCATACTTACTCGCCAACGGATCTATCGAATGCCATCTTCCGATCACAGGATCATAGAACCTTGCACCGTAATCCAACATTCCGAAAGGAGTTCCGCCAATTACATCCGATTGGATTTCTTTGCCGTTGTAAAGATACTTGTTTTTCTCCAAAGCCGATGTGGCGTGTGCCAATCCAAATGGATAATAATTGGTGCTTTGTGCTACAGACTTATCCTGATTCAATACCACTCGAACATTACCGAGATGATCCGACAGATTATACTGGTATGCAAAACCGCTTGCGGTTTTCATTGCCAAGCCTTCCGAAGTACTGATATACTCTGCTGTTTTATCGCCTTTGTATACCACCGATCCGTTATAGAACTGCGTAAACACACCGTTTACTTTCTTGGCGAGTTTAGCTCCAGAAGCTAAGTACACGTATTCTACAGATCCTGTTCCTTTCGATACTTTCCGAGGCAAATTTAGTAAATTATATTGTAACTCCATCCCTCGGTAGCCATCTTTGGTGGCATTGCCATTGGCATCGTAAGTGTAGGCGTAAGGTGTTGTATTTACTTTCAAGCTGGTCAGTTTATTGCCAGTGTAAGTATAGGCAAACGCTCCAGGATTAGTCCCTGCGACACGATTCAATGTGGCAATATTTCCATTCGCATCATACGTGATTCCGTTTTCGGTAAATCCTCCAGAGTGTGTACCCGCGGTTAATCGATTTGCAGCATCGTACGTGTAAGCGTAATCGCCGCCTGCGGCTATTTGCGTAGCAATATTGCCATTAAAATTGTATGTCAAATCTACGGAGAACTTACTCGCTTTTGCCGAGGTCAACCAGTCACGAATGTTATAAGCGTAGTTCACCGTTTCTACAGTGTTTTGTTTTTTGGATTTCAGTTTACCCAGTTCGTCATACACGTTTTCTGTTAATAAAATTTCGTCCTGGCTATTAATTTTGTGATACTCTTTCAGTAAACGTCTTGCATGGTCATATTCCATACGCTTAGATATACTTACACTATTACCATCAAATACCTGTGTTTCAAGAACCGCTTCAGGCAAACCATCGAAACTAAATCGGGTACTGATGCGGGTAGTACCTCCGCCAGCATAGTTTTCCGATACTGTTTGCACAGGGCGATATTTGTTGTCATAAAATACGGCTGAAGACAGTGTTTCTATCTGATCTAAGACACGTGTTTTGGTGCCTGTAATTTGGCCTTTCACCGCACCCGAATAGCTGGGAAAACCTTGAACAGCCACATAGGTCAAGGAGCTGGGTAGCCAAGCATAATCGTCATAATAAGTCCATTTTAGAATGTCATTTTCAGCTAAAGTCGGCACATCTGGCACAGCGGTCAATGTGTAATTTTCGGCTGTTTGCGTTTCGTTCACCGCCGTGTTAGCATATGTTGTAATTAAGGCTGCTTGTGTAGCGGTTGTATTTACCACGCCTTCCATCAGGGGTCGGTTAAGGGCATCGTATTTATACACAGTCCATTTATTCGAAGTGCGTTGTACCCCATCCTGACTCATTACCAATCGGTCGCGGGTGTCATACACATTATATGCTACCACTGCGCCAGGCGTTTTACTCGCAATTACTCGGCCACGCCCATCATAAATGTAATTGAAAATAAGGTCCTTAAACTCAGCATCTGTTACTGCCAAGTCGTAAGCCTTTGGTGGAACAATGGCGGCCAATTGTCCTAAATCGTTATACACATAAGCAGTACGTAGGTTATCTATATGGCTTTCCACTACCCGATCTTGCTTGTCACGATACTCGCGGGTCTTTTTGCCGTCCTCATCGGTGGTTTCGGTTACATACAGCGTGTTGGCTGTGTAATATACATTGCTGTGTATCGGTTGTCCTGCAGCATCCACAGTCCATAAGCGTACTGTGCTGGCAGCATTACTGCTGTACGCAATTTTGCTGGTGTGTCCGTTGCCCACTCGCCAATCATTACCTGGTGCAGCACTTTCTACCACTCGGTTCAAGGGCGACCCATCAAACACTTTTTGTGCATAAGCATAAGGCGCATCGGTGGCGTTGCGGTAGGTTTTGTAGAACGTAGATTGATCTTCCACAGCATCGGGCATATATTTTCCAACTGTTTGCTGATGCGTGTAGCCTAAAAATGTTTTGTCTTCGCGTCCTAAGGCGTCATAGGTGATGGGCCGTACCCAATCATTTTGATTCGGACTTTGTGCTACACCCACTTCTTGCATCGGGCGACCCA